>CAXHJT010000104.1:0-13023 GCA_964016945.1 Microplitis deprimator
GTGGAAATAATTTTTTTAAAAATGTATATATCGGCGAAATTACAACTACGTTGACCTTCTTTTGAATTAATGCTTGAATTTTTTTTCTCATTGATTGATTACATTTTGACACGCTTTAACAGTTGAAAGTAATTGAATACTTCCAAAAAGTGGGAAGGGGGCTGTCTGAACAAGGCCTTAAATAGAGAAACTGAAAAGATATTTTTTAAGACCATTCTCAAATAGTTCCCCCCCCACTTTTTTAAAATATTCAAAGACTTTCAATTGTAATGACTGTATTAAAATTTTGATAATTAATTAAAAAAAAGTTTAAGCTTTAATTGAAAAAAGGGCAACGAAGTTACAATTTCACCAAGACATAGATTTAAAAAAAAATTATTTACATTTGATATCAATTAGGAGTTAAACAAAATTTGTTAAATAAATTTCAGTAAAGTCTTCATGTCAATATTATAATTTGGAATGTCAAATTTTTTGGCTAAAATTTATTTAATAAATTTCGTTTAACTCCTTATTGATTTTAACTGTGAGTAATTTTTTTAAAAATCTATATTTCGGCAAAATTGTAACTGCGTTGTTATTTTTTCAATTAATGCTTCAATTTTTAAAAAATTAATTAATTAAATTTTAATACTGTTATAACAAGTCAAGGTCATTGAATATTTTAAAAAGTGGGGAGCTCTATCGGAAAATGCCCTTAAATAAACAGAAAATAAAAAATACGGCTATAATGAAAATTAAAAATTATTCACAAAAGAAATACATTTTTATAACAATTTTACTGATAAATTATCTAAATATTCAAACTAAAAATTTTTTTATATTGTCAGTTATTAGATATTATATTGTTAATTTTTTTTGTATATTGTGAGTTTATAGCAATTTAAGTTTAAAAAAAAAATTATAATTGTGTGTTTTTAACCTTCCAACATTTTTATAAAATAATAAATATTAATTTTCCTAAAACAAAAAACTTTTTAGCATTATTTTTTATATTAATAATTAAGCTATATCCTAATCTATATTATTAAGAGAATAAGGAAAATTTTGTTCCTGGCATATCTATATAATAGAATTAGTTAATGTTATTAAATTTGGTATCGTTAGAAAGATTTTGACTTGAATTTGTGCCTTTTCATAGTTTAAACTCTTTTTGATTGCCAAGTATTGAGATAAATAGATTTATCTGTATCATTCGAATTACATTTAAATTACGCGAGAAAAAAAACGATCGTATTTATTTTCTTTAAATAAATTAATACTTCAATTATTCTGTCACTAAATATGACTAAATGTTACTGAATATATTATTTATATCGCGTTACTTATTTCAAAATGACAGATTTTTATACGCCCTTTTGGTTTTAGGAAGCTTCTCAAAGCTAAAAAAATGTGCATAGAAAAAAAAATGATTCATTGACACAAAAAATCTTTACTCGCCTAAAAAAAAGTTTTTACTTACCCCAAGAAATTTTTTTCATTCTGAATTGAAAACAAAAATTTATTTAGAACTAGAAAAATTACTTGGTACAAGGAATTATTTCTTGACCAAAAAAATCTATTCTCGCCTCAAGACAATTTTTGTATTTAATTTATAATGCATAAAATTTCTTGGTGCAAATTAAAATTTTTTGCAGCAAGAAATCCTTTTTTTCTGCATATTTTATATATTTAGTAGTGATATTTGGGCAGTCACATAGTGACTGCAAGTTGCTCGTTACTCTTATTTGTATAGTATTACATAATTGATCAGAATATAATTGGTATAAATAGTGGTAAGTATAAGTTTCATTTCATATATTCAATTGGATTAAAAATAAATTTATATTACGAGATTATTTTTAATTACCATTAATTGTATAATATTTTCTTATTTACAGTCGAATAATATTAATTTCAGTTAGTGATAATAGAAAGTAAATTTAATTTAATATATTCGATTAGGATCAAATACATTTTTATATTTCGTGTTTATTTATTACAATTCAATGGAAACAATAAATTATAAATATATTTATTACACATGAACACTATTTGCTGTAATTAATTCGTAATAAAAGAAAGCATATATTAATTTTCAAGTTAAACTAAAACCATGTTTTAGCATTTTTTCTAAATAAATAAATTAATAAGTTGTGCCCTAAAATTTATAAAACAAATCGAAATAATCTTTTGGCTGCATTAGTTGGAGTTTCATTTAAAATGTATGTCTTCTCTCTTTCTATGTTTTATTACCATAAGAAATCTAATTTATCTGCTGATTTCTTATGAGTTCATTGTTGGTAAGTAGAAATAATTATTTGTCCGAATGTACCTTTTCACAAATGTCACTATGGTCAACTGTCACGCTATCCATATGTCCTTTGTAACCGACTGGTAACATTGCCAAAAGTCACATTTTCCAATTGTCACAATGTACAATTGTCCTTGTGTTAAGATGTCCATATTCCTAAACGTCACGTAAGACACTTGTCGACTTTGCCAAATGTCACACTGGACGAATGTCCTGTTTGTCAAATGTCACGTTGGCAAAGTGTCGACTTGTCTACATGTCGTATGTTTCAGTTGTCGCACTTGCATGAGTGTCACAGTTTCCGTATAGTATGTAGGACAAATGTCACGCTGGACGAATGTCGCTATTACCAGATGTAGCGTTGGTACATTGTCACGATTCCTAGATGTCGTTTTTGCCACAGTAGTACGTTGTCCAGATGTCCGTTTAGGGCTATCTAATGGCACCCCAAAAGTTGCTTGTAAAAGTTGGCAATCATAAGTTGACGGTAAGTTTTCTTCAAATTTCTCAGAAACTTGTATTCCAGTTGCAGCTTCATACTGGTGCCAACTTTCTGAGAAAGTTGGCGGTAACTTGTAGCCAAAAGTTGCAAAAGCTAAAGTTGTTGACAACTTAACCCTGATAGCACGAGTTGCTCGTCAGAAAAGTTGACGGCACGAGTTGCGCGCCATTTGCCGACATCTTGTGGGCAACTTTATACTTAGCAGCTGTTGACGACAATTTGCCTTCAACTTACTCAGAAACATGTCGACAATCTACTGCCGCAATCTGAAGGCAAACTACCGTCAGAAAAAGATCAGCAAAAGTTGACGGAAAGTTGTTATCAAGGTTTTCCAGCATATTGTGAGCAGTTTTCCATCAGTAGTCGGACTGCAAAAGTTGATGGAAAGTTGTAGTCAATTTCGGTAAACAAATAGTGCACAACTTTCCGTTAAAGGTTTATCAGTTTTTTTCTGACAGCAAGTTGCCAGTATAAGTTAACTAGAAAGAATTTTACTTAAAAATGTGAGAAATTTGCTAACGAAAAAAGCTTCAAGAAATTAAAAATTTGAAAACACAGTGTTGTAATGTTTTTTTCATAATATTGTAATTAACCGAGTATTTGCTCTAAAACTAACCTCGTTTGTTACTTATCAATAAAAAAATTGTCAAATCTAAAGCAGTATATTTTGATTTTTTTTAATTTTTAAAATAATAATATGTTTATAATTATCTGACTTCTGTAAATTAATGAAAAATCATTAGAGTTTAAAGAGTGGAAAAAGTGTCGAACCAAAAACATTTCTAACAGTGTATTCTTCTATTTTCTCTATTAATTTTTAAATTATTTATTGGTATAAAAAAATAATAATTCTAAAAATTATCATGTTTTTAATGTTTTACCAGTCATTCATTCTTTTTTTTTTTTTTTTCAATCGAAAAATACATATTAAACTGGTATCGAATTTATGTCGGCGTTATTTTCAATAAAAATTTTTAATTTTATTGATCATTAATTGTTTTTTTTTTATTTCATAATCAATAGTTTAAAAAAATATTTGATATGTTCAAAATCCAGTTTTTATTATGATCTTTAAGTTAGTAAACAATAAAATTTTTTGGGAATATTTTTATTTTATAATTCACCGTTTTTAAAAAAATCCAAAAATTATTTGGTTTCGGCCAACTTCATTATTGTGTTTTAGTTTCATAATAAATTGAAAAAAATAATTAAAATTTTATTATGAAACAAGGTTTATTTTTTAGAAAGTGTTTTTCATATTTATTATAAAATTAATTACAATATTGTTAAATATATGTTTTTTGTTTATAAATACTTAAAACCTATATTTTTGACAAAAATTAATTTTTTAATTAGATTAATATTTTATAATAATTGTTTATTTAATTTATACATACAAAAACGACTTAAGTACTTTATATTACTATCAGTAATATACATATTTACATCAACTTATAACTATACATTATTTACATTAGACCAATTAAAAAAGAATTATCTTTTTTTCCAAAGACACACACACTCAAAAGTTTCAGTAGGATAAAAGAAAACGACTGTTAAAAATTCAGGTGTTAATATTAATATTAAGTACTTCCTAATTACGATTTTTTATTTCCCATTTAAACAACATAGGGAATAAAAAAAAATTTTTTTAAGTTTGGAATCTCATACCTCGGTAACGGCGTATTGTACTAATAAGCCCACAACAAATTATTGTATGGAATTTAACGCTCTACAAAAAAAGATCTTGAGATTTTTTGATAAATACATCTGCTTAAAAATTATTGGATCTTGAACTCATTTTTATAGTAAATTTCTAGATCTTTTTACTCTTCCAGCTAAACCATCACTTATCACAAAGTGTCATTAATTCGTTTTTGTAGACAATTTTAATCCCTAAAAATTACCTTTCATAAAGTTTTTTCAAATTCTGAATAACTTTCTGATTAATTCTATTTTAATGTTAAGCTCTCAAAAAATGACCTTTTGAGACAAATCTGATAGTTTCGCTAAAAAAGTAAAACGATCTGGATATTTACTATAAATTAGACTTCGAGCTCAAATTATTATTGAACAAATAGATTTATCAAAAAATCATAGGAGACCTTTTTTATTGAGCGTTAAATTTTCTACTCCAATGTGTCTTGGGCTTTGTTGTACAATACACTATAACCGAGGTATGAAATTCCAAACATAATTGTTTTGTCCCTTGTTATTTTGACGGAATATATAAAATTGCAATCCGTGAGTATTTAATATTAATATTCAGAGTTCAAATTTTAATAGCCGTCTTCTTTTATCTTACTGAAACTTTTTAGTGTGTTCTCGATAAAAAAAAAAAAAAAAAAGTCGTTTTTTTTTAATCGGTCTAATTTACATACATACATTATTTATATGCATACATTTATTTTTAACTATAGGAATTTATATCCACTGGTTTCACCCTAGACAACTGGCATATTATTCTTCTCGGCGTGCTGAATTGAAATTCAAACTATTTCTGAAACAAATTAGCATTAAATTTGGTCTTTAATAAACAAAACAACAGTATTTTCAATAAAATATCTATCTTTCAGCTATCAATAACAACATTTAGAAACAGAGTCGAATATATAATTGTAATCTCATGTAACAATTTCCATAACAAGTTGCAAGTTGAAGAACTGATTACAAGAATCTTTTGATAAATACTACATAGACTTGCCCAAGATGACGTGTACAGGACAATCTTGTAGTAGTCATGTACTTTTTTTATGAAACTGTATTGAGAAAGACTCTTAGGTGTCTACGTTTTTAAGTTCCAATCAATCTGTCACAAAATACTTATGCAAGATTTTAAGACTCGATTTTTGTAGGACTTGCACATGATATCGTACAAAAGAACATTGAAGATGTCTTGCTCAAGGTAAGTTTGTAAAGTTACTTACGCATATCTTGAGCGAGTCTTGCTACAAAAATTACTTGCAGACACTAACATATCTTGCGCCAGATCTGCTCCAGAAGTGTGATATCACACTATCTATGTATCTAATTTTTACATCTATCACTTTACCCCTGGATCCTGTATCATATGCCAATGGAGGGGATAAAGTGACAGAGACAGAAATGAGACAGACAGTGTACTATGACACTTCCAGAGCAGATCTGGCGCAAGATATGCGTTATAGTATATGCAAGCTATTTTTAGTGCAAGATTATCTAAAGTCACTGTACCAATGCACCTTGAGAAAGATATCTTCACAATTCTTGCCCAATTCTTCAAATACAACTTAACACAAAGCTTTTTTTTTTTTTAAGTCTTGGAAAAGATTTATAATTAAAAAATTCGCACCAGTGTCTGCAACAAGATTCATAGTTATATAAAGATCTCCATAACTAGTGTACTGGTGACTAGGCTTGGAAAAGATTGGTACCAGATTGTTATATGGGATATATTCATCGTCCTTTTTTACCTTTGTAAGTATGAAGTGCTATGGCGGTGTTAATAGTCATTAAACTGAAACAATAACAAAATAAAAGTAAAATAAAATCCTTTTCTCAGCAATTGTCTGATACTTAAACATGCAATAAAAATTGAATATAAAAAGAACAAAAACAAGGAAACTCAGTGCAGTTTAATAGAAAAGACAATTATTAGAAAGCTTATTTCTATTATTATAACAAAAATCAAATTTCTTTTTCTCATTTTAATTAATTATTTGATTTTTGAAATTATTGCTGCAATTGAATATTTTAAAAATAGCATCTAACTTTTTCATTCATAATTATATAACATGTATATATATCTGTATGAGAAAAAATAAATTTTTTTTGGACTAAATACATCTCCAAATTTTCTTCAGGGTGGCCACAAAAAAATGATTTCAAAATTCCCTGATATTTCCCGGTTTTCCAGTAAAGTTCTTCACATTTTTCCCTGATTTTGAAATTTTATTCGTATCACTTAGATATTCAAAGTTGTTATTATGTTTTCATTTTCAATAATTAAATTTGATAATTAAATCATGCGAGAAACCATAAAAAATGACAATCAAATAAATTAATATTGCCTACTTTTGATTGTTCAATGTTAATAATGTATAAGTTAAAATATTTAATAAGAAATTTTATGATTTAAATGAATTCAAAATACACTGGTTACGAAAAATTAAGGGATATTAAAAAAAATTTTTAATTTTTTATTAATTTTCAACAGTTTGTAACTCGAAAGAAAATGGTCGTACAATACAAACAAAAAGTCGAACTGTAACTTCAAGTGTCCAGTTTTCTGATCTGGGTCTTTAAATTTTTTTATTATGTACGGTTCCAGAGCAATGAAAAATTAATCATAATTATCGAAAAAAATTTATTGAAGCTCGAAGACTGTTTTTAAGACGAGCAAAAATTTGGTAAATTTCTTTTTCCATAGTTATCTCAGAATTACTCCGGAACCGCAAATAATAAAAAAATTTAAAGGACAGATCATAAAACTAGACACTTGAAGCTACAATTTGCCTTTTTTGTTTTTGTCGTAAGACCATTTTCCTACCAGTTACAACCTGTTGAAAATTACTTTAAAATTTGAAATTTTTTCAATATCCCTTAATTTTTATAACGAGTGTATAATTTAGAATTTTTTTAATTTTGAACTGTTACAATTTAATTCCCGAAAACTTTTCGAAATTCCCTGACATTTCCATGATATTTCCCGATTGCATTAAATTCGCTGATAATTCCCGATATTCCCAGTTTTCCCGGTTCTTGGCCACCCTGTTCTTAAAAAAAAAAAAAAGAAAAATCCTCCAAAAACTTCAGCTCTGTATTTTAAAAATTAAGCTGGCTTCGGGGGGGGCTTTACCATTTTCAATATATTTGAAAAAATTTTTTGTTTTGTTTTATAAATAACTGTGTAAAACAATGTTTTGTCAGATTTTCGTTTTCTGCAATCTTGTAGAAAATTATATTCTGTACAAAAAATGTATCATACGTTTAAAGTTGATAGAAGAAAAAAGTTATAGAGATCGAAACTTAAAGAGCAAAAATCGAATTTAGAGGATAAAAAAATTTTCGTGTTTTTTATTCATTAACTAGCAGGATTTTTCTTTTTTTTTTTTAATAGAACTCACAGTAAGAAAGTTACAGAGCTGGTAAGTTGGGAAACATTGAATTATTGAGAAAAAAATTTTGCAGTCTTATATAATTTTAAAGGATGATAAACCTTAAGAGCGTAGGTACAATGAAACAGAATTTTTAATTTGATTTACCATTGAATTTTGTAGAAATGACAAAAAAAGTTTGTCAATAATTACATTCCCCTTAACTTTGGAGCTCGATAATTTGCTTTTTATAAGTTCTATCAAAACGATCGTAAGGACCATTATTATATGTGAATTAATTTTCTAAACCAAGTTTTATTGTAACATAATAAAAAAGTCCTTCTAGTTAACGAATAAAAAATAAAGAAAATTTTTTTACGTATTTGGAATGAGAAAGGGGACCCCCTGTGTACCACCTTCATTTTTGAGATGCACAGCTAAAATTTTAGGAGGATTTTTTTTTTTTTTTTCTATTAAATTAACTTTTGTGATGCATTTAATAAAAAATAAAATTTTTTTTTTTACATAGTCTAATGTATCTGTTTCTTTTAAATACTTAAGTAACTATAGGATTTTTCATCTGTATATTAAAAAAAATAATTTAGTAATTACAAAATATGACAATATGTTAAGATAATTCAGTTTATAATCTTTAAAAGATAAAGAATAAATGTTGACAATTTACTGTATTAGCTGTTCATTGCATCTACATTTTTAAATAATAAATAATTGACTTCTAAGTTAATCTTCCTGTTTTTATAATAACATTTCTATAACAACAAATGCATTATTTAATTGTTCATCATTGACAAATGGACTTAAAGGTTTATTGATCCACATTGGCATTCGGTAACATTTAGTCTTTACCTCATCGAATAATAGAATTGAAATGGATTGTTCTAGTGCAGTACATACATAAACTCCAAAGTCTTCTGATGACCGATCTAATATCGAGTAGAAAGGCTTTAATTTTCGGAAAAATCGAATAGCAAAAAAATATTTATTGTTTTTAAAAATTATATTTTGAATTAAGCCAATTCGCTTATCATTTGTTATTATAGTATTATCGTTATTTTGAATAGAATAAAAAAACTTTGGTGACTTTAAATTTTCATATTGTTCTGAATCAATTAGCAATAAATCGTTTATCGGACCATTTTCATGAATTTCATATGCTTTAAAAGTATTACAGTTATTATATTCTTTATTTTCAGTTTCAAAGTTTGCTTGCTCCTGTATTCTTTTATTAATTTGTTGTAAAGGTTGGTTAGGTTTTCTTACAAACGGACGGCATAGTCTGATACTATTTTCATAGGTAAAAGCGGATATAGAGTGCAGTGAGCCATGACGTTTATAATCATATACAAGATGAAGAACACCGTGACAATTATATGTTAAAAATTCTAACCCGTGAATATTTTCTGCGTCTATAACAAATTTTTGTAACGCCTTCTCTGCGAAATTTACGTCTTCTTCGGATGAAGATTCATTCAATAATACGCGCATTGATGTATGAAGAAGTAAAAAATGATTATAATGATCAGCACAAATTATTCCGGGGGATACAACAATTAAAGTATATAATAATAACTGACGAAATTCGGTAGCTTTAAATGTATAATATTTATCTAATTCTCGCGGAATTCGGGCAAACTCACGAGGACAATAATTTTGTAAAGTTGTTAAACGATTTGCTAAAAAGTCAATTTCAAATTGTTGCAATTTATCCGCTTGACATTTCCCGAATGCTACCGATTCTATGAATTTTTTCATAATACCTAAACAAACGAGATGCATATAATCAAAAGGTACATCGTTTACTAAATCGATTGGCAATTTACGTATTGCGGATAAACCACTATGATGGTCAACATCACGTTGAAGTCTGTATTCTTCATCAGTTCTTAATTCATGATTTATACCAGGAAAACGCTTCGATTTTTTATAAGTTATACCCTCAACCTTACATTTTGAACAAGGATTACTAGCGACGTGAGATACATGATTTAAAATATATGCGCGAGCAGGAGCATCCCCGATAAAACAACGAAGTTTAACTCCGATCAATTTATTACTGTAATTAATACCGCCTTTTGAAGTAATAACTTCGGCTTCAGATACAAAATCTTCAAAGAAATCTTCGAAATTTAAGGGTTTACTTTCCCCTTTATAAATACCGACAAGCTCGGGATTCTCACTGGAAGGTAAATTAATAATGCGAATTTGAATGGGCCAAATTTGAATTTTTTTATTTAATTCTGCTCCGTCAGTACTAAAATCAACCAATAATTCATCAGGAATGGATTCTAATGGTATACGTGATATTAACGATGTAAGCTTTGATTCCAGACCAATATGAAGATACTCTCCTGGAGCTATTATTTTAGTTACTATTTTTTCGCAAGGAGTTTTTACAAGTGTTCGTGGATCTTTCGGTAAGAATTGTAATTGAGGGTGAGTCCGTAAAACATCTAATAATGCTTTCATTTGCAATTGATTTATTTTATTATCAACTAAACATTTAGCTAGGTTATTTTGAAAAATTTGTTCGTTGAACGAATAATTATCATGGTAGTCGATTCGGCCAGCAGAAGAATGTGGTTGTTTAAAATAACTATTACTATTGAAATTATTATTTTTATTATTATCATAATTAATGTTTTCATTATCATCAATTATAATGTTTTCATGACTAGTATCGCGAAAATTTGGGACAAGAATTTGTTGATTATTATGATTATTAGGAAGAAAAGATTCTGCACTGAGTGAAGAAGGTTGTTGAGAATCAGAAATAATTGGTTTACTAGAGTTCAAGGGGACTTGCTGAGGCTGGGCATAACTAGGATATTTTATATTTAAGAGACTATCGTTATGTACTTTCCTTATTTTTCGCTTGTAGTCATTTGTCAGCTGATTCCAAGGTTTACAACCGTTTGGTGGGATATAATTCCCATCAAAATCCATGTTTTTGAAAACCACAACAGGTCTTATTCAGCGATTAATTGTCAAGTTGAATTCACAATCTATAAAAAAATGAATATTAATAATATCAACACTACTTTAGAAATGTATGATTTCAAATCACAGAGAGTTACTCTGAGTAGTCATGTATGTATTTAAATATTTACTATTTCCTTAAAGTATTGATAATTAAAAAGCTATTAAACATTAAAATGACTAAATGAAATTAATTTTCTGTTATTTATGAAAATTTAAGTATAATCTTATTTTAAATCTTTAACCCTTGCTCTGCAACAAGTAATAAAAGGTGAAATTTATGATTTCAACCGATTCAATTGTTTTATTATTATTTTAAAAATTTAGCTTCTTTTAAAAAAAAATTTTTATTATTATAAATGATAAGAAATATTTTAGTTGGTTGACAATATGTTTTTTTTAAAAAGAAATTTTACCGGGCTTAACTTACTTTAAATCCTGCATTATTTATTATAATTATACTGAGTGAAAGATTTTAATAAATTGACATTCAGACTGTAAGGTGAAATACCTAGTATTCGATCACTCCATGTATTTGTATATTTATATGTAGTAAAATTTAGTAAATGTGGATATACAAATGCATGAGTGATTGGGTACTGGGTCTCTAACCTTATTATTTCATTTTTAATTTTCTACCAAAATATTTGTTTAATAGCTATCGCAGAGTAATCGTGTAAATAGATGGAAAATTTAATTTTATATTAGATATAAAAGAGAATAAAATTCAATTACCTGCAATTTAATTCGAAAAATCGTTTTCTTGTTAAATTCACACCTATTGAATAAATATATAAAGATAAATATATTCTATAGTAGGTACACCAACTTATTTTTAATATATAATCCTGATTATTTTGGCAAATAATTCACAAAAAATTAAGTCGTTATCAAGCACATGAAAAGCGTCCCGACCTAGAGAATATAATGGATAGTATCTATAGTATACCGTTCTCAGTTTACACTATACACTACATACTGTATGTATCTTGCGGAATGTAGACTATTCCAAATTCCCCTTCAATGCTATACTTTTGTATACATATACATGTACGCGCATGCGTATAGTATACTCTTTAAACCAAGACCCCATCATGCGACGCCGTCAAGGTCAAGACTAGTAGCAAGCTGCACTGCTCGAGATCAGTGCTGCCAGCAGTGCTGCCAGAACGTGCGATATTTTTACCCCTTCCAGAGGGCCGTGCGCGCGATGCACACACGCAATTATGTCTATCGGTGTGTCGGGAAACCGAAAGAAGCCGAGAGAAACCGAGCGCTGTAAACAAGCGGAGGAGAAATGTTGCTCCCACCATGCGTCGTTTCGTACCCGCTTAGAGTTGCGTGTTCAAATCCGCACTCGAATTTGATTTTTTTTTTTTTTATTATTTTTTAACGTAATAAATTTTTAAATATTTATTTGTTCAAATTTTTTAATTAATTGATAATTAAAAATTTTTTGAACTAATTTAAATGGCTGTAAAATAGATAAATAAATATTAAAACATAATCCTCTCATTGTACTTTTATTTAATAATAAATTTTAGATTATTAATTGTAATTTTAATAAATAATTATTATTAAAAGTCATTTATTATTAATATTAGTTATTAGTTTTAAATGTTACTTAGAGTTTAAAATACAATTTTTATAAAAGCTGTTGCATAGAACCGTTGTTCTGATTCTGTGGACGTGCGACAATGTTTTTGTTTCAGGAGCTTCAAGTCGTGTGTTCACAACCGCGACTGAGTCGAATTTTTTTTTTTTAAACTACTTAATAATTAATTATTTTCTAATTATCTTTAACTAATTTTTACAAAAAAACTTATCAATATTATTTAAATAAATAACAAAACGCAATTTTTAGACATTATTTATCGTTTTTTATCATTTGTATACTACTATCCGTAGTTCTAATGGTTAATTTATTATTATTAATAATTTAATTATATATAATAATATAATTATATATTATTTATAATAAATATTAGACTTAATTCTTACTTGAAGTCTAAAATACGACTTTTATATTACTTCACGTCTTATAATTCTAAGTCGGATCAATGGACGCGTGCTATCGTTTTGGCATCACGTTCGCAGATTCGCGTGTTCGATTCCGCGACCAAAAATCAGTTTTTTTTTTTTAATTCGAATTTTTT
>CAXHJT010000105.1:0-15929 GCA_964016945.1 Microplitis deprimator
AATGCCCACGGTGCATGTTGTGCGGCCGGCGGGGGTTCCATTCACCCCGTGGCGCATCGTGGGCAATGTAGGCTGGCCTCCCACCTGCTGGCCTACTAATCGCACAACAACCTTTACATGGGGCAACTCCCCAATGTAAAGTATACTGAGTTCAAGATAATCCTGAACACAGAAGTGCTCCCCACAACCGGCCCTTCTCGGATGAGGGCTTCCCACTAGCTGGGCGGAGCACCGAGATCCCGAACGATGACGACCTTGGCGAACAACGGACTGCATTTAGGTGGACAGAGGAATCACGAGCCGATCTCCTGATGTGCTACAATAACAGTGAACCGGAGCGGAGAGGCTACATGGCTAGGATGCATGCTCTCTGGAGCGATATGCACCCTAACCATAGCCATTTTTCACAACAACATCTTCGTGATTATGCGTCTCATCTCCGGCGAACGCGGAGATCACTGTTAACTAACAGACGGTTATCTCATCGTCTGTCTTTTCCAGCACAGCTACATCAGGAGAGACGCCGTTCTTTCGAAGACGCCGACAATGATTTTGACACACGGCAAGTATGTATCTCTAAGAAGATACATTACCCAAAACATCTAATTGACACGGAAAACCACGAACTATCTGCTCGGATTCAGGAAGACTCTACTTTGCTCACAATCAATGGAGCTGTCTATGATGGTGCCTCCTCACTCTTACCTCCAACGAGAAGGAATACTTCTTCGCCTGAGGCTAAGATGAGAGGGCGCATTGGGCAGCTAACACTGAAGATTGATGATCTCCGGAAACATGTCTCCCGCATTCAGTGTGTGATTGAGTATGTAAATGCTCGAAAAGCATTTACATCTAAAGTCCGCCGCATTGCGGCTGGACTACGATACCAGCATCACACACTGAATAAGGAGAATCTTCTGAACATCAAAGAAGGTTCCCTGAACAGGTTGCGAGCTCTGGTGACTGCTAAAAAGTCACTAGAGAAAAAGCTGAAGCGGCTTACCGACAACTCTTTGTTTCGGTTAAGTCCTTTACGCTTTCTGATACCTAAACCATCTGTTTCTGGCGATCTCCCATCCATTGAGCGAGTAGAAGCTTTCTGGTCTGAGTTGTATGGTGATCAACCGAACGTGAATCGTGACACTCCAGCTCTCAACGACTTTAAAGCATTCTGTCGACAACACCGCAACGACAATGCTGATGAAGAGAGCCCTGAAGTCAGCGTAGAAGAAGTTCGTTTGGCTCGGAATAATGGTAAGAACTGGGCTGCTCCGGGCCCGGATGGCATTTGTCAGCTAGCTGCCAAAAATCTAATCCAAGGATAACAGGAGTAGACAATCCTGGTACTACGGTCAACCAAGTGATAATATCGTGGCCGTCTAAGTTTATCCAGAAAGGCGCACCACCTCGTGTTTGTGTTGGTTTTGAATCAGCCATCATAACCTTATGGGCATCCATAGGGCCTGAGACGAGCTCGTGCAGTTGATATTCTTTAATGTCCTCGTATGCAGCTTCAGAAATGTAGCTGCGTCCACTTCCACTGTCCAGTAATGCATCAATCTTGTGTTGACCAATAATTATCTTGGCAACCATCTGACTGACTCTTGACGGTGCTTTAAGACTTACTGAATGAAACATTCCACTAGATTCAACTGTGTCGTCACAAAAAGCTGCTGATCGAGTTGGTGACTGACCGTAAAGTTTTGGAGCTACGCTTCGTGTAGTTTTAATTTTGTCTTTAGCGGTATGTGCTTTTTGATGTTTCGTTTTTACTTTAGGTGTTTTACTATTATTTGATTCGTTTATTTTTGTAACTTGACGAGGATCCAGTATTCCCGAATTGCTTTGAATTTTATTTATCGGAGACGCAAAGTTGATTAAATCAACTTGAGTATTTTGAACGTCACCGTCAGTATTGTCTGTGTATTTTATATTAGCCTGATTTTTACGATTTTTCGTAGATTTTTGTTGAACTCTTAATCTTGCTTCAATTCGTAGTTTATCAGTTGTAGGCGCACAACATAGATCAGAAACGTGGCCAATTCGGCAACAACGACCGCAGACAGGTGTATTCTTTACAGAAGTTTGTTGTGCCGGAGTTGTATTTGCCGAAGAATTGCTTGATGTTATTCGTCCTTATCTTTCCAGGAATGATTTCATGAGTGATTCAAAATTATTTAGTAAAGCTGGAAACTCTAAATTTGAGTCATTTGCTTTATTGTCAGATTGCCTTGAATTTCGATGACAATTACAATCATTATTTTTATTAGAACTGGTTTTTTTATTCTGTGATGCATGTGGATGTGCGGTAGTTATAATATTGATTGAATCAAAATCTGGAGAGTCTTGAATACAATGATCGACGGGACTACGTGCTCTTTGTTTATTTGAGACATTGTAGTGGGAATTGAGTGCATTAGCCGTCGCCTGCCAAGCACTAACACGCGTAAATAATTCCGCATAATTCAAGATATTTTCCCCTGCAAATTTTTGCAAAAAACAAGAATTAAACCGCGCGATTATTATGCGAATTTGCTTCGCTTGCGGTAACGGCTCCTCCAATTGCATAAAAGCTCCTTGCATCCGGTTCACGAAAGATACTTCAGTTTCGTCATTACCCTGCTTAGCTGCGTAGATCTCTTGCAATAAATCCTCATCGGTCTGTTGTGTTTGCCAGATTTTAAAATAGTATTTGAAAGTTTCCCAATCAATAAACAAATTTTCATTTTGATAATACCACTCAAAAATGTTATCATCGAGGGTATTAGTTACAACCGTAGGGAAATTTTCGAAAGAAATGTGATAGCTGCGCATACGTTGTTCTATGGTTTTGATGTATTTTCGTGCATCAAATGACGAAGTACGATTCCGAGGAGGAAAAGAAATATTACACGATTTTACAAGTCGGCTGATTTCGTACAGATACGTAAAATTGAAGCCCATTGCGTTCATATACCCAGTTGTCAGGTTGTGTGTGTGTGATGGGTCGTTGCAGGCGGCATATGTGCTGGTATCGTATTAGATGGTAGTGGCTGCGTGTGCACATACGACGGTAACGTATGAATTGGTAGTGGGACCGTTTGATGCGCGTACGGTCCCTGCGCAGGTGCTTGATGTATAGCTGATGACACGCTGCTTGCTTGAGACGATGGCACGTACGATTGCGGGGCAAGATAGCCAGCCGTGAGAGGGTTTGCCGCCTGTGAGACAGTAGCTGTTGGAAACAATTCTCTGGGCATCAATGTGCTAGAAATACAGCTATTTGGAAAAGATAGATTATTTCTGGATTGTATTGCCGTTCCCGAATTCAATGATATAGGTATCGTAGTGGAAGGTCGTGAAATTGTACCCGTCAGTGACGACTCTTGGCGCACAGCTTGCAAGGCTGCCGATTCAGTTTGTATCTGAGCTATTGCATTTGACAAGACTGCTATTGAGCTCACATTATTTACAGGAATTTCGTTATTGTTGTTAACTGTACTGTTATGGATTCCTCCCGTAAGGTCAAGCAAATCGGCTATGGCACTAGTCGTAGGAATTATTGAACTTGGTGCTGAATTAGGCGGGAGTTGAAATAAGTTGTGACGAATATTATCATAATTATTACTAGTAGTTGCTGGAAGTGGTCTGGTAATCGGTGTCCTTGGCAACATGACGACTAATTGAGCTATTAAGATTACTAATAATTACAGAAATTTTATTTTAGATATAATTTTAATCTTCAATTAAATTTTTGCAGAAAAATAATTTATTTAAAATTATCCGATTACTATTAATGTATCTTCGATTTAATAAATTATTTTGATTTGATTAATAAATTTCTGATGACTAATAAATTTTTATTTATCACTGCAAAGATTTTATTTGTAGTTTGTATAAGTACTTAATTTATTTTGTCGAGCAAAATATATTTTATTTTAAATCGGAAACGAGTATAATAATCTTTTGTGTTGCGAATTAAGTTATTTACTGAACTTAGAAAATATACGAACAAAATTTTAAGTGTTTATTTTGCGTTGTTATTTTCAAGTCAACTGTAGAGAAATAAACACTAACTTCTCATATTATGACGCGTGTAGCTACTATACGCTCAAGGTCACAGAACAACGAAATTTCTATAGGAACGACCCGGCACACAAAATTACAATGACAAATATTATTTGATATAATTTATAATAAATAGAAGAAACTTTAAAATAATTAAGTATTTTATGAAATTAGATGCTGGTAATGAATGATAAAATGTAATGGAATGATGAATGTAGAAAAGTATATATTTTCTGATATTGGTAAGAAATTTGTTAAAATTGTTAGTAGAAATTTTTATAAAAACTCTACTGTAAAGCCGTGAGAAAAACTAATAGAATTTTTCGTTGCCGGTTTGAACTACTGCAAAGTCCCTGTTCGAGCGCTAGTTGAGATAAATCGCTTTTTAGGTTCGCGATTTTAACCAGCAGCCACCAGAATTCGCGGGTTGAACCCTGGCTTAGGCTAGCCTCTAACAAAATTTTATTTTACTTGGAAAGAGCAATGGGCTAAGGTTCTTGCAAAGCAAAGACCCGCACTTATTCAAACTTGGCAACGTAAGTTAAAATTCATTTACTTACCTCACGGCTTATAGATTATAGATTATTTTCTATTTGATAGTCGAATGACTATTTCATTTAATTAATAATACTTTTATTAATCTATTGAAGGATCTTACTAGTAAAATGGGATTGAATAGAATGGACAAATAATATATAAAATAAATGATCAACAAAATGTGCAAGTTTATTGCCAATTATTATGATAAAAATTACTTACAAAAAAATGCAAGCGCTGGATGTAATATAGAAAGATGCGTGGCACAGTATAGTTTATATTGCGAGTATATCGCCGGTAACGTACAGTAATATCAAATTTATTAAACTTTAATATTGAAACTTAATAACTAAACAATAAGATATAGTGTCGCAAGATAATTGCCAGTAATATACAGAATGTTACAAATAAATTGCTATTAAATTACAATAGTAGATAATTTATACGTCTTAATGTTAATTGATCCAGGATCGAAGTGATTGACCAATAATTTTGGGTGTAGGACTAGTATCGGGACTCTGTTCCCACTGTACCCTTACGGACATGCGTTGACATAAGAATTAGTCATGTGACCACGGCACTATGACTTGTGTAGTTTTAGACGGCAACGAGACGGGGAAAAATGGGAACCGCAAGGCTGAGGACGAAAATGACAATTCACATTGTCTCAACACATTCACATACACAAACACATACACACACACATACACATACACATACATATACACAGACACATACACATACAGACACATACACATACAGACACTCGGACATCATTCTAAAAATAGTCAGAATACCTTTCTAAGACCTCAAAACGCCGACATCTGATGAAAATTCGATTCTCGCAAATCGGGGTGAAAACAATAACTTCCCGAAATTCCTTATTTTACTTTTCTGGAATATCTATCTTTTATTTAATCTATTTTCACGGCCATCCCGGGGACAGTTCTGCTTAGTTTATATATGTGACTTAATTGAATTATCTATGTCTATTTATGAAACAACCTATAAACATATCTTAATTCAAAGAATAGAGAATTAGAGAGCAAGACTCGCAATCGGAACGACTTCCAAAAACAAAAAAATAAACAATTGAGTATTTTTGCTCAATTGAAAAAATACATTACTTATTCCGGACGTCTTCTAAACACGTTACCTCAATAATTATTGAATAAGTTCAAATAAATAAACATTTCCGGACATAACAGTGTCAAAATTTCAAGTCGATTGGAGCAAAATTGACGAAGTTGTCAGTATTTTTATACCTGTCGGTTTTATACCTACCCGACCCGACCGCTTGTTAAGTGGCAGATATTTTGCTCGCTATACAATACCTAACGTAATCTCCCAGTTTTACTTATAGAAATTTCAACGTAAATGCAAACGTGTTTATACCTGTACTGCAAATTTTGTCATTGTAAGGTAAGCCGATGAAATCCGCTTATAGATGTTTTATACTACAATTTTTGGTGTTCAAAATTTTAAAGCGTTTTTCCCACAACTCACGTTTTTAAAGTCCGGTTGCCATCATAACTTAAAAACTACTGCACCGATCCTTCTGAAATTTTTAACACTATTTCTGTACCTAATTTACGAGGTAACGCTGGAGAGCTTTTTTAGAATTAATTAATAATTCGTACTTTTTAATAACAAAATATGTCAATTTTTTCGCTAAAAAACCGTGTTTTTCCCCTTAAATAATCCAAAAAAGTGAACAATTCCAATTTTGAAAAACCCTCTTAGAGTTACCTGGGGAAAACTATTATTTAATGAAAAAACTTCGAACCCTTGATTTCAAATGATCCGGCACTAAGTTATGAGGGGCACCGTGATCCTACTTTTTTCTGAAGTGTGTCCGAGTAATTCATGCCATTGCCGTATTTTTTGATATTTCTTTGTGAAAATTTCACAAAATATTCTTCAAACACCATATTTTAATGTACCATTGGTTCGAAGAAAGCGATTTTAACTGCATCGTTACAAAAAGTTCCCAAAAAGATGTCTTTTTTTATACGGATTAACCTTACACCCCCTCCACGCTTAAAGCTTGTTCAATAAGCTCATATTTTTTTTATTAAATGTTATGTTTTGACTACTTTTTCCAATAATTTGATAGCCCTGAATGCTTGGACATAATCAAGAAAATTTTAAAATATGGTTTCTATTCCTGGATTATATAATGACTCATAACTTTAATAACTATGGGCTGGCAATAGCCTATCGAACATGGTACTTGCTTACCAGAGCGTTGGACCAGGTTCGATTTCGGCATGCAGCAATGCATTTTATTTTCACAATACTATTTATGTGAAATACATTGGCTCCCTGGCGGTGAAATACCAACAATTTCTTGACCGAATTGAAGTGGCGCCGACTTCATTACAAAATGATAGCGGAAAACAAAAACTCGATCGGATCTGCAGGACTCTGCTGCCTCTATGACTAGGCTAGCGGGTGGGGCTTCTTATCAAAGAAGAATACCTTTATTGGCCGAGCATTGGTGGTGGCAGAGATCCATAAACATTCGCAGAACCTCTAGCTTTGGTGTAAGCCAACGTGTCAAAGCAATGATAGAGGGAGTCCTCCACCACCAACGTTGCCCTTGGATAACAGGCATCCTCCATTGTATAAGTGCCTCATCCGGCATAGTGGGCTCTGAAGGATGGACCAATACAACACCCACATTAACTTCTTAGGAGACATAATTTCGGGTGACAAGACCCCCTGATGACAAGGTCATGACGTAAGACGGCCACGGTAGCTGAAGGCTAGGACTCATAGTGACGGGAGAATGACGGTGAGCTTAGCTAACGCCAGGTCCCGGTTTTTCCTGAACTAGTGGGGACTGCTGACAGCGGCTGTTGCTCGTGACGTGTTTCCTTGGCCTCGGGGCGGGGAATTACCGAAATGAAGATATGTTTCCTCTAACTATCAACTCACAAACCAGAGTATCTACAATAGTCAAATTATAAATGGTTGTTGGAAGGACAGTGGGCTTGCTAAGTTCGTTGTTAGGTGGACTGACAAAAACGCAAGGCCTAATAACAATGATCACCAGGACCGCGATCCTCTCCGATAACTATAAAAAAAAATTGTCCTCAATGGGCCCGAGTACAATGGCTAACATAAGCTGAGTGCCCGGTTGAAACCAATTCAATTCAGTTACAATAACTTTTACTTTTACTGGACACTCCAATTCAAAACATTATATGTATATGAAGTTAATTGTACAATTATTAAACTAATACTATTAGAATATCAACTTGTAGTGAATAGTGCACATGTACAGCGTCAGCGCGGAACAGACTCCTTTAATTTTTTCGGGATGTTTGGGCATCTACGTGTATACACAAAGTGGTGTCCGAAATAGAGAATCAACATAGATTCGAGTGCCACTGTTATCCGAATGCTGTTATGAACGGAAACGAAGAGCTTGATTGTTTTTACTTGGATTTTTTTTATTCTTGTTTCAAGTAATAGCCACTAGTTAGTTCAAGAAATCTGACTTCTTACGTAGAGAAGTTAAATTTCATAGAATAAAATATTTTATACATAAATGAAGAAATTAAAAATATTATTTCAAAAAACAATTTACTTTCTTCAATAACTTTCCTTCTTGAACTAAAATGATATATTTTTGATCTAAAAATTTAATCCATTTGGGTCGAGAAAATAACTTTTTGAATTAAAATAATCAACGATGAGAAAGTTTACTTCAATCAAGATATATGTTGTTTTTCTAAATATTTTCTCGACTCAACATAAATTCTCTTTAAACCAAGATAACCTTTCTTTCAGTGTAGTGTTTCAGTGGGGAGTTGAAAAGGTTAGCTATTGAACTAGATTCAATAGTTGTTATTAAAAAACTTGTTTATAAGAAAATAAAACGAGAAAGAGAAAAAACTTGAATCGCCTTACCCATTCACACAATGAGCAGCCGTCAAAATCGCTTGACTGTGTATCAAAGATCCTCCACATTGGTAAACATTCACATTTTGTCCATTTTGATACATTCCTTCTTCTCGTAAAATTGCTACCATCCACGGAAACTCGCCAAATTGTGCCTCATTGTCGATTTGACCTGTTATTCTGAACCATACGCCATCGGGTTGACGATGTCCACATCCTCGCCGTACTATTGGTTTCGGAGTTACTCGATCATTGGTTTCTAGAATATTTGGACGTTTACAGCAGATATCGAGATAATTTTCACAAACGCCTCTTATTCTATAAACGAAAAAAAATTCAATAAATTCTTTGGAAAATATTAAAATGCTTTGAATAATAAAAGTTTATCAAGGGTGTGCAAACCTTCGAATTGTTCGAATTATTCGATTCGAGTTGCGAATCAAATAGTTCGAACTACTCGAATAGTTTAACCTATTCGTATAGTTTGAATTATTATCCTTTGCTTTTTAACTAATTGATTTCGATGAAAAAGTTATCTTGTTCGAGTTATTTGACTTAATTGAAGTCTTTTTTTCATACTCATTACTAAAATAATGAAAATTTGACTGAAAAACCATTTTTTTGGAAAAAAAAATGCCATCTGGCCATACCCAGAATGGAAAAGTATAGTTCTTATGGTGATTCGAAAATTCCTTTTCACATAAATTTAACGAGCATCAATTTCCATTATTAACCTTGTTGTTTTGATAATTTTCTTTTTTTTGAAAATTCTTTAGCTAGAATGATTATAAGAATATCGAGAAAAAACTTAATGTGACTTCCCGGGGAAAATGTTTTTATAAAATTTACTAAAATTTTATAAGATTTCACAGCAGAATTTTATAGAAATTCATACAATTTTATAAAATTTATCCACTAAGATCTTAGTAAAGGACGTAATAATTAAATGAAATTTTATATAATTGTATAATATTTTATAGAAATTTATAAAGTTTAATACAATTTCGTAAAATTATGTAATATTTTATACAATTTTATAAAGTGAGATCTTAGAAGGCAAGTAATAGGTAAATAAAATTTTATAAAATTGGATAAAATCTTATAACATTTCATAGAGCTTTAGAGAATTCGATATCATTATTGCATCTAGTATGAGGTAGCATTTTGTAAAATTTTATAAAATTTTACACAATTATGTAAAATTAACTAAAGCTTATAACATCATAAAAATTGTCATATGACAACTGTATACATACATTTTTATATGACTTTGCTATTAGGGTTACAAATAAGTTTCCGCCGTTTTTTAACACAAATTAAATATTTATTATAGAAGAACGGTAATATAAATTTATTCAAAATATTGTCCATCACTTGCAACCACTTTTTCCCATCTCTCAGGCAGCATTCGAATCCCACGTCTGAAGAACTCCTTGTCTTTTGAGGCTATCCACGAATCAACCAAATTTTTGGTATCCTCATAAGATGTGAACCACTGCGCCGTCAGAGCATGTGCCATGGACCGGAACAGGTGATAATCGGACGGTGCAATGTCTGGTGAATACGGCGGGTGGGGTAACACTTCCCAATCAAGTGTTTCCAAGTACTTTTTCACGGGAGCCGCAACATGTGGACGAGCATTGTCATGCAGAAGAATAATTTTTTCGTGTCTAGAATAGTATTGAGGGCGTTTTTCCTTCAGAGCTCGGCTCAATCTCATCAATTGTGTTCGATAGAGGGCTCCAGTAATTGTTTCGCTCGGATTAAGCAACTCATAATACACTACACCTAGCTGATCCCACCAAATACACAGCATAAGTTTTTTTCCGTGAATATTCGGTTTTGCTGTTGATGTTGACGCGTGGCCAGGTAATCCCCATGATTTTCTTCTTTTTGGATTGTCATAATGTATTTACTTCTCATCACCAGTTATGATACGATGTAAAAAACCCTTTTTTTTATGTCTAGCTAGCAGCATTTCACTTAAGCATAATCGGCGTTCAATATCTCTCGGCTTTAATTCGTACGGAACCCAATTTCCTTGTTTATGAATCATTCCTAATGATTTTAAACGATGTGAGACTGCTTGCTGAGTGACTTCTAATGTTAGAGCAAGTTCTTTTTGTGTTTGAGATGAATCTTCCTCCAATAATTCCTCCAATTCTGCATCCTCGTAAATTTTTGGCCTTCTACTGCGATCTTTGTCTTCTGCGTCGAAATCACCGTTTTTAAACTTTTGAAACCACTCTCGACACGTTCTCTCACTCAAAGCACCCTCACCATATGCTTCTACGAGCAATTGATGCGCCTCAGCAGCAGATTTCTTTAAATTAAAGAAGTAAACTAATATTTCTTGCAAATGACGCTTACTTGGCTCAAATTTTGACATTTTCAACTTATAAAAATTATATTTTACCAATATAAAATCAATGATATTAATAGGTTATGTTGTTCTTGAATGTCCAAACTATTTTTTAAGCCGGTTATCATCTGCGAAAGCTAACCGAAACTCCGTGCCGCGCCATCTACAATAAAACGGCGGAAACTTATTTGTACTCCTAATATAAAATCTATTAAAATGTTATACAAACATTGTTTCCGGGATCTTATTGAATTTAAAGAAATGTTTTGATATGATCAAACATGACTAATTCTATTCAGTCACGAACTTAATTAATTTAAATAAGCTTTGTGCATTTCCGCTAAGTCCGGGAGCTGCCGAACTTGCTATTGTCTGCAAAGAGAGTATAGTGCCGGGTCACTCGCTATAGTTTGGGCCCGACACATACAATTTCTAGCTCAGGACCGTGTCAAGACGCTATGAGAACCCGCTACAAGCCGGCCAATTAGATAATTCGTCTTATTATAGCCGGCCAGTCATAGAATTCGCTTTATACCGAGAGCTCGGAAGCCAATGAGGAAAATTGACTATCAAATACTTCCTGTTAGCATGCTTTTGAGCCAATCGGAAAATTCGTCTCATGCAGCAAGGCTGCCACGTCAACACCAAGCGTTAACGACGACGCTATGACGCTCTCACCATCATCTATTCTACAATATGCTTTGCTACTTGCAACCTTGTGATCTGAAATCGCTTTTTGTTATAATTATTCTTGTGCAATAAATCCGCTAAAACTTACGCTAAATTCTCTTAATATTTAGTCAGTATATTAAGGCTGCTATTTACTAATAGTAAATTAATTGAGTGCCGCGTATAATTATTTTAATAAGTAATTACCGCATGGCTGACCGCTATTGACCACGTGTCAATTTCATTTGTACGTCATTCTTTCTAATAGTTGCATTCGCTATCAAGTTATTATTTAGTCGCATCCGCTTTAAGAATTAAGTTCCCACAATTATCAGTGTAAATAGTGTAAATAAATGATGAATTTATCCATTGATAAAAACTGTGTAATTTTCAATTGTTTAAATTCCTCACGCCTAAAACAGATCCATTTAGTTTTATTCGCTCATCATACAAATTCATATCATACATATGAGTTTATACTCCTTTATCGATATGTCTATATGAGATTAGACCTGATCACGCTCAATTGATATAAAACCTATATATATTAGGGTGTCCGTTATTTACCAAATTAAAGTTTTTTACTTGGCCATTATATGAATCATTTATTTGTGATCCATAAATGATAAAAAAAAAAAATAAAAAAGTTCATTCTAATGCCGTTTAACCCTGCCTAAGTAATGATACATTCTCATTTAAGTACAATGAGAAAAATTTTATTACTTGTGTCACGGCTGCTACTTTCAAAAATTTTATTTTTTTTTCCCTCCTGAAATAAGTACACACTAAGACCTCTTGTACGTAAACCTTTTTATGTATAACGCCGACTTATTGACGCCAGCAGTCGTACCGGACAAATATACCTACCTGAGCGTTGTCAACCCTTTACAATTAAGTCGTATTGTACTAATGGACCACGTGTATTATAGATTTCTCGTATTCTCTAAATTTCGTCATTTTCTCTTAACGTACTTTTAAAATTTATGTATCCGTTCCCATTTAATAATCTAAGCATAGAACGGTAATCTCTTCTTTGATTTTTCATCTTAAAACTATAGACCACCCAACTCGTGTGCACCTGCATGTGATTCTTGGAAATTAAAGAAAGCTAATGGAAACCACCAAATTTATGGCTTCCTCGGCGGCAGAGTGGCGCCAGGTCATCGGCCCACCTAATAGTCAAAATCTATTTCCCAGGGATCACACGTGTGCATGGGCCTAGAACTTTCGGGCGAGTCCGAGTCTTCTCGTATGGGAAACAAGTTACCACCACTTTCCATATGTGAAGACCATATAAAAAGACCATGGACTTTAGCTCATCAGTTCTTTTGGGAATCAAACTCTGAACCATACTGAACTCCGGACACTTGACGGTGTTCGTGGCTAGAGGATTGATATCCCGATTGAGCATTCGGTCACGTGAGCCCAGGTCATTGGATCGGTCCTTGATCGTCGTAAGCACTCGTATAATCGGCATATTATTTTCTACTAGCTTCAGAAGCATAATCAACGCGATATTAGCGTATAGCATCCGATCACGTGAGCCCAGATCGTACGATTGGTCCTTGATCGTTGTAAGTCGTGAACTAATATCAACCGTTTAGCACCGGTACAGCATTGATTATCTTCATCTTATTTTTAATCCATTTAATTTCATTTTATTTTAATATTGAATTATACCACGAGAAACGTGAAGAATCAAAGAATATTTTTACCGCGATAAATGCGAAGACTTGAATAATATTTTACCGCGAAAATACGCGAAGATTTTGAAACTATTTTACCGTGAAAATACGCGAAGATTTTATAAACAAATTTATATTTTATTTTACCGCGAAGACGCGAAGAATTTGAATACATTGGAATTATTTTACCGCGAGAAGCGCGAAGACATTCATATTATTTTGATCTACGAAGATCTAGAAACGTATAAACAATTACATTGATGCAACAAAAGCATACTAAATAAATAAATAAAACGATAAATTAGAATCATATTAATTAACCGCGAGAACGCGTTGTGAATAAGTGTCCTGTGTTACTGCTGACAGTCCTGACACCTCACCAAAAACCTGTTTGGGGTAAGTTTTAAACATTGTAACCATTATCTGGTATTCTCTTAATTTACTTTGAAATATTTGTAAAACATATGCATGAAGCATTTACTTTTATATTTACTATTTTAAATATTGCCATTTGTAACCCTTTTGTATTTTGAGAATATTTAGTACTCAATAAATAAATATTCGTTAACATAAAACAATTGGAAAACATTATTTCTCAGACAATTTTACTTTAACAACGAGATACTAGCTTCACGAGGCTTTTCGGCAGCCCACCTTCCTTTATCCCTTATTTTACTACCTGTCTAGCCGCTCAGACCGATAGTTAACAGTAGGGGGTACACAATCTTACGTTTACCGCTCGACGTTTGATTGTGAAAAATAAACAGTCACATCATAAATTGGAAATCATTTTGGGTTATTATCAATATTGTCTTCAACAATATTGCGTAGGCGCGATTTAAATATAGAATAGAATAAACTGAGCATTTGGTCACGTGAGCCCAGATCATAGGATCGGTCCTTGATCAATGTAAGTACCCTTTTATTCAATACTTTCATACGAAATCTCGTACCTACGCCCATCACGATCTCTAATCGTGACAATTTTGGTGTCAGAAGTGGGATACCGCCGATCATTTTATTGTTAGATTCAAAATTGTCTTACATTTGAAAAAAAATAATAATTAAAAAGAAAAAAAATAAAACTTTCAAACTTTCATACAAGATAATTATCTTTTGAAAGAGATATATACATTTTAAATTACTAATTTCTATCAAAAGACTTAAATTGTCTAAAATTTCGATAAAGATAAAATCACTACGATTTGAGAAAAAAAAAAAAAAATTTCTTTCCAACATGAATTTAACATAAATTATTTAAAATTTAAAAAAAAAAAAAAAAAAAAAAAATTCATAATAAATTAATAAATAAAGATCATTTAAAATGGTTGAGGAAATCCGTAACCTTACTATTCATCAAAATATAACTGATGCAATTTTAATTACTATGGGAGAAACAATGCTGCTACACCGGGCATTACTTCTAGTACCTCCCTTTGACGGCAAAAATATGCCACTAAAAACATTTTTAGAAGACGTCCAAAACGGTCTAGACGTCATACCTGCAGACCTTTCAGCCTTTTTTCTTAAAAAGGTCATTTCTAAACTTCAAAATTTTGCACGTGATGCTGTATCAGGTAAAACTATAAATACTTTTGAAGAATTAAAAACCATTTTAACAGAATATTTTTCTTGTCAGAAATCATATCCACAATATTGCGCTGACATACAATCTGTTAGATTACGTCAGGGTGAATCAGTTCTTAGTTATTATAATAGAATCAAAGTTCTTGTGGCTAACGCCTTATCAATTTTAGAGGATTATTTTGATGATCCTGCCGAAGTTACCGGTATGAAAATATTATTAAACGGTTTAGCTCTAGAGTCATTTAAACGCGGGCTACCGAACGATTTAATTTACGGGGTTTCTATTCAAGACCCTCAAACATTAGAAGACGCGTATAGGATAGCGTCACGAATAGAAGAAGATTTAAAAGGCAGTACTGCCCGAAATTGTAAGTACCTGAGGCTCGCCCAAGCCAAAGGAAAAGAACAAAGCATACCTGCTCGCACATCCCATATTTTTAGCTCTCAAAATGAGGAGCAAAGAGGGACAGTTCCTTTTAAGCTAAACAGAGACGAAATGTCACAACCAATTTTTAATGACAAAAATAAATCTAATAAAGACTACTCCAGATATCGTGATAGATCAAACCATTATGATCGAAATAATGACGCTAGAAGCTATTATGATAAAAATAATTATGACAGTAATAACTATGATAGAAATAATTACATCAGACACGATTACGATAGAAACAGATCTCCGGGAAGGTATTATCCACAGTATCCTCCACAACCAATGCCTTATCTCAATTATCCTCCAGAATACTTTCCATCACATTTTTCGAACTTCTATAATAACATTTACATGTATGACGATCTACATGAGTCAAATTATGATCCATACTCTACTTTTACTAATGAAGGAGATTATTATGAGTTTCATGAAAACATCCAGCCTAGTGTAACTTCAAGTAATACAGATAATCAAAAGTCGTACCCTCGTGTTGAAAAATTTTCAAAACTTACTACAGTTCACGGAAATTATCCTATCGTTACTTTCCATGCACCTGAATTTAAAAACGGCAGTGCTCGTTTCAGTATTGATACCGGTACCGATGTAAATTTAATAAAACTATCAGCACTAAAATCTAATTGCATAATAGCTGCGCATGAAGCTATAATACTAACTGAAATAATATCTAGTAAATTAATTA
>CAXHJT010000106.1:0-17100 GCA_964016945.1 Microplitis deprimator
GGTCCATTCTTGGTTGCTGCTTCGACTATATGTTTTTGCGTCAATATATCATTATCGATGAATCCAATATCGTAGATACTTGAGGGTTCTGGATCGAATATACCTTTCATCTAATAAAAAAGATGTATTATTGTTATTTTTATTAAAACTACTTCGGTGGTGGTCCCCAGAATTCTGATTGTACCCCAGTCGAAAAATTGAACGTCAATTTAGACCTCTAATTTAAGCTGCAAAAAAGAGGTGATATAAGTGGAATTGAGGTTTAATAAGAACCTCACAAATGTCCGTAAAAGAATCTTTTCATATAATTTTGTAAAATTTCATAAAATCGTATGGAATTTCCGTCCAGTAATGAAGATAATGATTTTCTGAAATTTGATGACTTTTTAAATAGTTTTATAAAATTGCATAAAAATTCGGGAAATTTTGGGGAGTTTTACAAAATAGAAATTTGGTCCTAATGATAACGATTTTGTAACATTTTAAAGAGGGTCATGAAATTGATAATGTTCGGTAAAATTTTACAAAGTCTAACAACATTTTGTAACATTTTGCTGCATTAAATTTATATAGTTTATGATTTCCCATCAAAACTATCAGAATCATCGGATCTATCAAAATTATATGAAATTCCATAAAATATTATAAAATTTATTATGGAAGTTTAAAACTTCATATCTCGATAAATAATCAATTAGTTATTCATACGTGACTACGTAGTGATTGGGTGCAGTGGATAGCAGCAGTGATAGTAACAGAGTCAAAAGGATCCGGGTTCAAGCCCGACAGTAACTACGATTTTTTCATTAACAAAAAACATACCTAATCCGTTTTAGTAATGGGACTTAATTTTTATCCATTAGATCAATATATTAGATCAAGTTGGAATTTGGTTTTTCGCGATCTCATTTTTTATTTTTTAAATAATGATCGTCAGTAAAATTTTATAAGATTTTACCAGATCATTTTTGGTATAAAATTTTATAAAAAGATTTTTTCACGGGATAATCAGATACAACCATTTGTTCTCGGGTATATTTATCATTAATTTATCGGTCATTACTTACTGGCATTATAACAAGTCCTTGTAACAATATTTCAACCGCCGGACTAGTATTGGCCCAACTGAAAAATCTATTTATCCAGTCGATTATTTTTTGTGAACGTTCAATTAATTTATTTTCACCGTACTTTTGGTAACTAACGTTATCAGTGATAAATACTAGCTTTGGAAAAAGTGCACCTGCAATAACATGAAATTTTGAATTTATTTATTGCATGCAAAAAATATTACTTTAAAGTCCAGTCCGTGGTTAGTATTGGACTTATATTACGGTACTCATACATTTTATACGAATCAAATAATAAATAATATTATATTACTTGTATCACATTATTAAACTATCACTCAAAGGAATACGTAAAAAACAAATATATATAAAGTAACTATTCATGATATAAGTCGAATAAGTAACAGATATTGCATGAGTTGGTTCCAGAATGAGCCGACGGATTGCACTGTATCATAAGGCAGCGAGTGAGGATCTTGAAATTGAGCATAATCTGTACGGTACGTTTGTAGATAATTCAAAAATAAAATTTTTTCTAAACTGTTTTTTTCTTGGATAACTTATAATATACTAGATGGATTAATTTCCAAATCTCGTCAGCTCTTAAACTTTATAAACCACATCGAATTCCACCTCGACCATCAAAATCAGTTCATTCGTTCAGGAGAAACTGTTGTCGAAAGAATTGCTAAAAAGTGTTTTTTTCTAATACAGTCTAAATTGTTAAACTAATTTAGGACGGTGTTTTCTTTGATCCTTAGTGATTGAAAAACTAGTTCGAATGTTACCTTGAACTAAAAATCGATTCATAATTTAAAGGATATTGGTGATTCAAAATACGAAAAATAAGGATTTACTTGATCTATTCCGAATAACTCATAATATTATTTATCAAATGTTTCAAAATTTTTTTAATGTTAGAGCTCAGAAAACTGCGTAAAATGCCTTTTTAAGCGTCAAAATCAGTTCATTACTTTCAAAGATATTGCTGATATAAATTAAAAAAAACAACAATTTACTTCAATGTATTTTTAACTTCCCGCTAAGAAAATTGTAAATTTTCAAAAGTTCGGGAAGTTATTGTTTTCACCCCGATTTTCGAAAATCGAGTTTCCATCAGATGTTGACTTTTTGAGGTCCTAGGAAGCTATTCTAACTACTTTCAGAATGATGTCCGAGTGTGTGTATGTATGTATGTATGTATGTATGTATGTATGTATGTATGTATGTATGTATGTATGTATGTATGTATGTATGTATGTATGTATGTATGTATGTATGTATGTATGTATGTATGTATGTATGTATGTATGTATGTATGTATGTATGTATGTATGTATGTATGTATGTATGTATGTATGTATGTATGTATGTATGTATGTATGTATGTATGTATGTATGTATGTATGTATGTATGTATGTATGTATGTATGTATGTATGTATGTATGTATGTATGTATGTATGTATGTATGTATGTATGTATGTATGTATGTATGTATGTATGTATGTATGTATGTATGTATGTATGTATGTATGTATGTATGTATGTATGTATGTATGTATGTATGTATGTATGTATGTATGTATGTATGTATGTATGTATGTATGTATGTATGTATGTATGTATGTATGTATGTATGTATGTATGTATGTATGTATGTATGTATGTATGTATGTATGTATGTATGTATGTATGTATGTATGTATGTATGTATGTATGTATGTATGTATGTATGTATGTATGTATGTATGTATGTATGTATGTATGTATGTATGTATGTATGTATGTATGTATGTATGTATGTATGTATGTATGTATGTATGTATGTATGTATGTATGTATGTATGTATGTATGTATGTATGTATGTATGTATGTATGTATGTATGTATGTATGTATGTATGTATGTATGTATGTATGTATGTATGTATGTATGTATGTATGTATGTATGTATGTATGTATGTATGTATGTATGTATGTATGTATGTATGTATGTATGTATGTATGTATGTATGTATGTATGTATGTATGTATGTATGTATGTATGTATGTATGTATGTATGTATGTATGTATGTATGTATGTATGTATGTATGTATGTATGTATGTATGTATGTATGTATGTATGTATGTATGTATGTATGTATGTATGTATGTATGTATGTATGTATGTATGTATGTATGTATGTATGTATGTATGTATGTATGTATGTATGTATGTATGTATGTATGTATGTATGTATGTATGTATGTATGTATGTATGTATGTATGTATGTATGTATGTATGTATGTATGTATGTATGTATGTATGTATGTATGTATGTATGTATGTATGTATGTATGTATGTATGTATGTATGTATGTATGTATGTATGTATGTATGTATGTATGTATGTATGTATGTATGTATGTATGTATGTATGTATGTATGTATGTATGTATGTATGTATGTATGTATGTATGTATGTATGTATGTATGTATGTATGTATGTATGTATGTATGTATGTATGTATGTATGTATGTATGTATGTATGTATGTATGTATGTATGTATGTATGTATGTATGTATGTATGTATGTATGTATGTATGTATGTATGTATGTATGTATGTATGTATGTATGTATGTATGTATGTATGTATGTATGTATGTATGTATGTATGTATGTATGTATGTATGTATGTATGTATGTATGTATGTATGTATGTATGTATGTATGTATGTATGTATGTATGTATGTATGTATGTATGTATGTATGTATGTATGTATGTATGTATGTATGTATGTATGTATGTATGTATGTATGTATGTATGTATGTATGTATGTATGTATGTATGTATGTATGTATGTATGTATGTATGTATGTATGTATGTATGTATGTATGTATGTATGTATGTATGTATGTATGTATGTATGTATGTATGTATGTATGTATGTATGTATGTATGTATGTATGTATGTATGTATGTATGTATGTATGTATGTATGTATGTATGTATGTATGTATGTATGTATGTATGTATGTATGTATGTATGTATGTATGTATGTATGTATGTATGTATGTATGTATGTATGTATGTATGTATGTATGTATGTATGTATGTATGTATGTATGTATGTATGTATGTATGTATGTATGTATGTATGTATGTATGTATGTATGTATGTATGTATGTATGTATGTATGTATGTATGTATGTATGTATGTATGTATGTATGTATGTATGTATGTATGTATGTATGTATGTATGTATGTATGTATGTATGTATGTATGTATGTATGTATGTATGTATGTATGTATGTATGTATGTATGTATGTATGTATGTATGTATGTATGTATGTATGTATGTATGTATGTATGTATGTATGTATGTATGTATGTATGTATGTATGTATGTATGTATGTATGTATGTATGTATGTATGTATGTATGTATGTATGTATGTATGTATGTATGTATGTATGTATGTATGTATGTATGTATGTATGTATGTATGTATGTATGTATGTATGTATGTATGTATGTATGTATGTATGTATGTATGTATGTATGTATGTATGTATGTATGTATGTATGTATGTATGTATGTATGTATGTATGTATGTATGTATGTATGTATGTATGTATGTATGTATGTATGTATGTATGTATGTATGTATGTATGTATGTATGTATGTATGTATGTATGTATGTATGTATGTATGTATGTATGTATGTATGTATGTATGTATGTATGTATGTATGTATGTATGTATGTATGTATGTATGTATGTATGTATGTATGTATGTATGTATGTATGTATGTATGTATGTATGTATGTATGTATGTATGTATGTATGTATGTATGTATGTATGTATGTATGTATGTATGTATGTATGTATGTATGTATGTATGTATGTATGTATGTATGTATGTATGTATGTATGTATGTATGTATGTATGTATGTATGTATGTATGTATGTATGTATGTATGTATGTATGTATGTATGTATGTATGTATGTATGTATGTATGTATGTATGTATGTATGTATGTATGTATGTATGTATGTATGTATGTATGTATGTATGTATGTATGTATGTATGTATGTATGTATGTATGTATGTATGTATGTATGTATGTATGTATGTATGTATGTATGTATGTATGTATGTATGTATGTATGTATGTATGTATGTATGTATGTATGTATGTATGTATGTATGTATGTATGTATGTATGTATGTATGTATGTATGTATGTATGTATGTATGTATGTATGTATGTATGTATGTATGTATGTATGTATGTATGTATGTATGTATGTATGTATGTATGTATGTATGTATGTATGTATGTATGTATGTATGTATGTATGTATGTATGTATGTATGTATGTATGTATGTATGTATGTATGTATGTATGTATGTATGTATGTATGTATGTATGTATGTATGTATGTATGTATGTATGTATGTATGTATGTATGTATGTATGTATGTATGTATGTATGTATGTATGTATGTATGTATGTATGTATGTATGTATGTATGTATGTATGTATGTATGTATGTATGTATGTATGTATGTATGTATGTATGTATGTATGTATGTATGTATGTATGTATGTATGTATGTATGTATGTATGTATGTATGTATGTATGTATGTATGTATGTATGTATGTATGTATGTATGTATGTATGTATGTATGTATGTATGTATGTATGTATGTATGTATGTATGTATGTATGTATGTATGTATGTATGTATGTATGTATGTATGTATGTATGTATGTATGTATGTATGTATGTATGTATGTATGTATGTATGTATGTATGTATGTATGTATGTATGTATGTATGTATGTATGTATGTATGTATGTATGTATGTATGTATGTATGTATGTATGTATGTATGTATGTATGTATGTATGTATGTATGTATGTATGTATGTATGTATGTATGTATGTATGTATGTATGTATGTATGTATGTATGTATGTATGTATGTATGTATGTATGTATGTATGTATGTATGTATGTATGTATGTATGTATGTATGTATGTATGTATGTATGTATGTATGTATGTATGTATGTATGTATGTATGTATGTATGTATGTATGTATGTATGTATGTATGTATGTATGTATGTATGTATGTATGTATGTATGTATGTATGTATGTATGTATGTATGTATGTATGTATGTATGTATGTATGTATGTATGTATGTATGTATGTATGTATGTATGTATGTATGTATGTATGTATGTATGTATGTATGTATGTATGTATGTATGTATGTATGTATGTATGTATGTATGTATGTATGTATGTATGTATGTATGTATGTATGTATGTATGTATGTATGTATGTATGTATGTATGTATGTATGTATGTATGTATGTATGTATGTATGTATGTATGTATGTATGTATGTATGTATGTATGTATGTATGTATGTATGTATGTATGTATGTATGTATGTATGTATGTATGTATGTATGTATGTATGTATGTATGTATGTATGTATGTATGTATGTATGTATGTATGTATGTATGTATGTATGTATGTATGTATGTATGTATGTATGTATGTATGTATGTATGTATGTATGTATGTATGTATGTATGTATGTATGTATGTATGTATGTATGTATGTATGTATGTATGTATGTATGTATGTATGTATGTATGTATGTATGTATGTATGTATGTATGTATGTATGTATGTATGTATGTATGTATGTATGTATGTATGTATGTATGTATGTATGTATGTATGTATGTATGTATGTATGTATGTATGTATGTATGTATGTATGTATGTATGTATGTATGTATGTATGTATGTATGTATGTAAAATCTTTGTAACTTTTCAACTAATGAATCGATTTGGATGGCTGAGGTAGCAATCGAAAGAGCTTGGTGGCCATCAACTTTTCTGAAAAATTTAGATAATTTGATAAAGTAGACTCGAAAATATTTGCGAATTACGAAAAAAATAAAATTTTTTTTTTTTAGTTTTTTAGTGATTTCTCAGAAACGAGTTGAACAACCGACTTCAAAATCTTGAAAGCTCTAGAATTTGATAAGACGCGTCGATTGCCACCTGAGCCATCTCAATCGGTTGATTCGTTCGCGAGATATTGTTAGAGAAAGAAACGGTGAAAAACGAATTTTTCCAAATATCTTCGAAACGGCTAAACCGATCGACTTTAAATTATAATCAGCTCTAGAATTTAATAAAACGCGCCGATTGCTACCTCAAACATCAAAACCGGTTAGTTAGTTCAAAAGATGTCGACGTCGAAAAATTAAAAAAATAACATTTTTTCCGGATAAATCATAATATAATGTACTAAAATGTGTCTGACATCATACCAACTCTTCCTTTTTAAGGTTTCTTTCGATCATCATATAATGTCATCTAACTTGCTTTTTAGTTTAAATCGTACTAAAATGTGTCTGACATCATACCAACTCTTCCTTTTTAAGGTTTCTTTCGATCATCATATAATGTCATCTAACTTGCTTTTTAGTTTAAATCGTAGTGTCGATAAAAAAATTGAAAAAACGCAGTTTTTAATATTTTTCTCGGATATTTCATATTTTATTGTTTCTGACATGAGTCAAAACTTATTCAAATCTTGATTTTGATCCCTGGCATGGACTTCTGCCTCAATACACTCATTTTATTGAACACAATCGGGAATTAAATTGTTAAAACCGCTTCTTCATTAATGATCTTCGATTCTTAAATTTTCAAACTTCAGCATAAAACGTAGCTTGTTAGAGCTTAAAAAGATCATAAAAAAACCAATTGCATGTAATAGAATTTTCGAGCTCTTCGAGCTCGAAAATATATTCACACTAATGTTTTCGAGCTCCTTAAGCTTGAAAATATATCCACACTCATGTTTTCGAGCTCCTTGAGCTCAATAATAGCGGGAAGTTTTGGGGCTGCCCCACAGGGCCAACCGACGCCCAGATTTTTTTTTTTTGTTATTGTTTATTACTTGAATTTTTGCAACGGAATATGCGACATTACTATTTTTGAGCTTGAAGAGCTCAAAAATGTATTGATAATTATGTTTTCGAGCTCCTTGAGCTTGAAAACAGCGGGAATTTTGTGGGCTGTTCCGCAGGGTTAAGCGGTTTTCAGATTTTTTACGAATCACATAGTTGCTTTTACAACACGTAATAATGAAAAAATGATACAGATTGAAATTCCCGAGTTGAAAAAGTTGATCTGATTTTAGTCTAACTGAGCTGCGTTTAGCCTAATTTATTCGTATTTGCACTAGTTGATTTATTTTTGATTTTTGAGCGGACTAATTATAGCAAAAAAGTCTGATTTTTATCTAAAAGCGATTGAAAACAGACTCAATGTAATACGAAAACAAGTCTGATATTGGCCTGGATAGGGAGTAGTACGGACCTAAACCGATTAAATTCTGATATAAAATATATGTGATTTGAAAACTTGAAATAAATTAAAAATATTCGAATTTATAATTTATTTTTAAATAGATTTAATTTTTCGACCCATATAAAGTAACAGCAGGGGAATTTAAAACTTATCTCTTCACCTACAACACGCAATTATTAACATTTCTTTATAACGTAGAATTCCGAAATTATTGAAATAAAAGCCGTGAAAAACATTTTTTCGATATTTTTTGGAATAGAAAAATATAAGGTACTGTATAAATTTTAGTTTATTTTTAATTTGGTAAATTATCTTATGCCACATATATTTTTCCATATATATTTTTTTCATACAGGAAAACCCGACTGTAGGCCATAAAAATTAACTTACCACTGTCCTTTGAATTTTTTGCTTTTTTTTCGGGGAATTTCTGGAACATATTGTATTATTTTTTTCATTTTTAATTCATGAATGATGAGAAATAAAAAAATTGAATGAATAATCAATTTATAATTAACTCACATTTGTTCTCATATCGACTTTCATAAGATAACGTACGATCTCTGGATAATAGACTGGAGTTTCGGGACCATAAATATATACATCGTTCTCATCCTTTGATTTATGAAATAAACAAATATATTAGATTACGATTAAAGTTTTTTTAATGTTAATAGTTAAGTGTATGACTAGGGATAAAACGAAACGATTTCAGACCAGGGTGGAGTTGGTTGCCCAAGCAGTAGGCAAGAGCTGACATTACCCTCAGTCTAAAATCGTGATTCATTCTGTGTCACACACTGTATTTTCCATGATTACCAGCATTGGAACTTAAAGTTTCAGCATTCAGTCAGAAACAAGTTAATTTAAGACCAACGGTGTGATCAACTATTAGCGTAAGCATAAATTGTGATTTGCAATTAATAATTAAGCAGAAACTATAGATACTGTTCATTATTCACACTAATTTTTATAAAACTGTACCCTTAGCAGCCACACGGGGTAACTAGTTACTCGAGGCTCAGAAAAAATGAAATTAAAAGTCTAAAAACTTTGAAATTGATTCAAGTTACGACATCTGCCAGGAGTAGACAAGTGTGAGATGTGACTAGTGATGCAGAATGACCGTCATTTTGAGTTTTGGTTACAAGACGGTCCGCTGACGGTCTTGTGACTGACGGACCTAAATGACGAGCCTGTTTTAATGCGAAATGACCGTCACAAATTTTCCGGTCAGAGTCCATCATTTCGGACCGTCAAAAATTTTTTTGTCACAAATTTGGTCAGTCGCATCTAGCTTGATGATTTGTGACCTTCATCAACTTTGGGCTTGGTCATGAATTTTGTCAGTCACAACCAGCCAGATGATTAGACGCAATCTTTTTTGCAAATTATTGAAAAATTTATTTTTCCCTTCGTATTCTTATCTCGTGGTACTTTTAAGTAAATGACGGTTTCAAAATTTAAATTTGTATAAAAGTTAGAAAGGCGCTTGTAAGATGTCACCACAATGGTGACGGTCCGTCATTTTATGAACGGTCCACTGACGGTCTTGTGACCCTGACGTGACGGTCAAAAAATGACCTGACAGTCAGCTTCACATCACTAGTTGTGACTCCTTTACATAAGAAGCCGAAAAAACGCGTAGCAGCGCTTTGAGTGTTCGTTTTCTCAGCGTGGGGTAACTAGTTACCCCAGTGTGGCCGCAACCGTTTCTCGACACTGATATTTTTTTTTCCAATCGACTTGTTTGTGGTATTAATAGATAAAACAAAGGTACGTTTTTAATACTCTAGTAAAAAGAAAATTTTTTCAATCCTAGTCGTTATGGAATCTTGTCTGTTCATGTAAAATAATTCAGTTTCATACTTATATAATATTGTTTATTGAATAAATCTAATGTGCGATCATTCTAAAATGCTTCACGTATATAGTCCCGTATGTATGTATAACCACATATACTTTCCTGCTTAACAGCATTATCAAAATTGTTTGGAAATGACACCATACGATGGACGGTGTGACTCAATTGATATAGATAAATTGAATGGAATTTGGCATAGGCTCGAATAGCCCCACTGGAAAAACGCTTAACGCGATACCAACATGGTCTGGGTTCGATTCTCAGTTCGGATTATGCATATTTTTCTTAATTTATTTATAAACTTTTCATTGAGAAGGTTCCTTCCTTATAGTACCCAATCCGATCCTAATTCTCTTTCCCTATAATACAGAAAAGTGCGGAACTCTTCACGTACATAGTCTCGTATATGTGAGTAACAACATATACCTTCCTGCTTACCAACATTATTTAAATTATTTAAAAATAATTATATACGTAAAAACAATATTTTTTCACTTTTCTGTACGTAAATATGTATTTAGAAGCGGATAAAACACAAAAGCAAATTTTCTGATTTGCAATTTTTATCATTTTTCCCTTGAGTATAATTTTGCAAAATAAATATACTTTTTGAATGATCGGCGGATACTGTTATTTTTTGTATGGTAGTGGTATATGTTGTGCGTAGAATTCAAAAATTGTAGCCTTTGATATTGAAAAATGGCGGAGTCATAAATTTTATTCTGCAGAAAGCCGTTTATAAATTGACCGATAAAAATTATTAAAAATGTTGTCGAACTCTTAATCAAACATGAAACAATCGGTTAGAAGTCTTAAAACACCTATATGTTTTGTACAACTAGGTTTCTCAGCGTGAGGTAATGAGTTACCCAATGTGGCTGCTAAGGGTTAACCCTTCACAAAATCACTAAGTCAGAACTATCATTTACGTAAATAAAATTAATGGCCTGAAATTACTATTCAACAAATGTTAAGTATCAAAGTTAAAATTGCGAAAGCCTTCAATTAACAGGCAGAAACATTTATTTTCTCGCCTCCGGGCGGAAAGCGTTAACTTTCGTCCCACTGTGCAAAACGACGTTGCCACTTTCCGCCTCTGTCGACGAGAATAGTATATTACACACCTAGGGAAGTAAAGTAAGAAATGCCTCAGATCACATGTTTGTTGACCTCGGCTTCGCTTCGGCCAACAATTACATGTGATCTGAGACATTTCTTACTTTACTTTTCTAGATGTGTAATACACTATTTTTCCCAAGGGACGAAACAAGTTTGTTTCTTCCCATTGACTGAAGGCATTTTCAATTTACGCATTTGCTAATATTCATTCGCGAACTTGGACTGAAATCAGCTTATTTCGACTGGCTGTAGAGACACTGAAACTTTAGATTTCGATGCTGTTATCGTGAAAATTTATATATTTAAAAAATTTTTATAATTCGTGTACTCACAGCTTGAGACGATTCAATGTACGCTGTACAAACAAACAATAGCACGATAGATAACTTCATGATTTAAAATTTCGATAAAGTTATCCGTGTTCGTAAAAATAAATATGTCTAGTCGATTTGAGTTTCTCGAATGGTCTTGTATTTATTAAGCGACTTCCAAATGTTTATACGTCCGTCAATATTTTAAGACAGTACAGCAATTATCGTAAAGGTTTAGAATTGTGCTTTTATCATTATTCCTTCCTCATTATTATGATATTGTAACAAACAGTTTTTGCTCATGCGCAAACTCGAATATTGTGGTGGTGAGGGAAATAATTTTAGTGGGAGTGGAATTCCATTTTGTCACCATATTACTTGGAAGATGGTGATTAGTGGAATTTTATCAAGTATTTTGAGTTAGTAGACGTCACTAACTTTTAACGATTTACAGACACGGTAATTAAGGTCTGATTATAACAAATTTTTTTATCTAACATTGAAATTAAAGTAATGTTTAAATTTTGATGGTAATTAATGTTTTGTTAGAAATAGTCATGCGTCAAAAAAAAAAAAAAAAAAGTAAAAAATAAGACGCACATTGATAACGAAAGAAATCTGAAATACGGACTCCCAGCCCACATAAAAAAAATTTATATCCTAAAATTATACTGAATAATATAACACAGTTTATATTACAATATAACTATTTATATAAGAAGTCGTATATATTAAAATAAATGTTTTTTTGCCATTTTAATTATGTAATTATATATTTTCAAAATATACAAATATGATATATAATATTATATGTTAACATATATTCAAGCTATATGAACTCCATGTATTGAAAATTATATTATAAACACATAAGTAATTGTATAATGTTAATATATATTATCGACATAAAATTCTAAATCTAAAAAGTTTATTCTAAGCCTATATCATGTTTTAAACCTAAAAAGTTTGATTCAGTTTTTAATAGTCAGAGTTAGAGGTTGACGTGCCCTGATTAAAACGCACACTTACATATAAATATTTATGGTCAGATTTACTTAATATGTACTGAGATATCTATTCTTTCTTCATTAATCTGAACCTTTATTTTCTTTCCTGAGTTAACCTGATAAATTGAATGTTCATTATGCCAATTGAAAAAATATTTATATTATATATTTTTAAGTATATTATCCAATAGATAATGCGATATGTTGGAAAAATGTAATGAAAGTTATTTTTTTTCTATAACAGTTACTATAGTTTAAAATATATGTCTCGATTATATTTCGTTGTGTTGGAATTTATAACTGGCAAATTATATTTTGAAAATATGCAATGCTCTATAGTGAAATATATATTTTCTTTTATAGTTTATGTTATAAGAAAAAATCTACTTCCAAGTTATATGAACATTATAGTCAAGCATACATAAATTTTTGCCATTTTATATAATTATATAGTTCCGTATATGAACTAAAAATCTACATTTTTTTATGCGGAAAAGAATAAGTGCAATAAGCTAATGACTCTAAAAATGCTAAAAACACTAACTAAGCTACACTAAAGCATGAGTGCGCCGAAAATACTAGACCACTAATTTTTCAATAGTGTTTTCTAATAATGTTCCTAGTATTTTTCCGTAAGGGTCACCTTTTGCTTTACCGAATTTAACCAAATTTTAGTGAAAGATTCAAGTCAAAAAAAGGCCATTCGGCAGCCGAAATGGAAGTAGATTTCTCATAATTTGATTACTTCAATCTTTCAAATAAACATTAATACCAAAATAAATTTTTTTTTTGACATGCTCAGAAATTCTCAAGGTTATAGAGCAAAAAAAATTGTCAAAAAATTTAAAGTTAAATGCTAAAAATTTAAGAATTGAAATTAGAAAATAAAAAAATTATTGGAATGATAAGTTAAATAACGAAAATTATAGTTAAAAAGAATCAAATTATCTACGACAAAGGATTCTGTGTTTTCAGGAGATTTCATTGTTTACTATAGGATTAATAGTTGACACAAAATTGAGTGAAATAATTTGAGTTAAAATTTCAATTCTGATAGATCTCAGTGTCATACTTGAAATCAGTCATGAAAACTGTCAATAGGAATAAATTGAATTTACGCACTTGAATTGAAATATTTAGATTTTATGAGTGTTACAAAGCACTAGTATAAATTCAATCAGTTTCATAAATTTACTAATGAATACAATAGTCAGGATTCTATGAAATCTATTGAAAGTAGGAGAACCAATGCAATAAAAAAATTTCATTTAAAGAGTCGTAAGATAAGAAATTTCATTGGTCTAGACACAAATATAGGCATGAAAATTAAATCTTATTTGAAGAGCTTTCAGATAAGTTTTATACCAAGTCGATAAGTTATAATATTCAAAAAATATCGAAGAAAGAATAAGTAAAAATATAAATTTTTGACATTCTGATAATTTTGGGATGCTTCAACTTCTAAACTAATCGATCGATTGAGCTCATTTTCCAGCTTGATCAAGGTAGTCACCCACAGAATACGTATACCAAGTTTCAATGCGATCGGTTCAAAACTGTGGTACTAATCACCGTGACAATCTTTATAAAATTAGTTTTTATAATATTTTGTAAATTTTTGAAACTATTTTTCCATTAGAAAAAATGGTTAAATCAATGAGCTGCATAGTGAAAATTGAAGGCAATCGAGTGAGCTTTCAGATAGAACAAACAAAGATAAGCTATCTCATCCGTTTGAGTTACATCCGGTTGAATCGGTAAACAATTTTTTTTTTGAAAATTTTACAAAATTTCAATTAACCATAACTACTAAACTTATTGGCCGATTTGGCTCATTACTGAACTCATCCAAGGTAATCGTCCATAGAATAAATGTACAAATTCTCGTTAAGATCGGTGTGAAATTGTGGACACTATCGTTGGAGAACGGCGCGTTATATCATATATATATATATATACATATACTCATGCCATAAATTAGAGGAACAGAAAAATTTTAGAAATTTTTTAGTGATTTTTGAAAGGCTGTAACTTTGTGAAAAATAATCGTATCGAAAAACAAAAAAAAGCATTTTGTAGCTTGAAATCTCTAGTTTCAACTCATTATCATAAATTTTTTTTAGACCTCCAGCCATTGCGCAAACATGAGAAATACCGCGAGAAAAAAATTTTCTGAATTTTTCTTTTTCTTTGAGAGAGTCCACGGGCTGCGAAAAAAATCGTTCAGCTAAACCAATGCATAGGTCGGATAGCAAATTTAATCAGCTTTGATTTCCATTTTTTTGGAGATTCGTACGATAACTTGTCGCTGAGATATCAGCCTTCAAACGGAAAATGATCCTTTTGGGTTTGATCGTCGATATTTCAGGTACTAATGAGCGCACAGTAAATTTGAGGGTGGCGTTAAAAACTTGAATAAATTCCCTACAAGACCCTTTCATCAATTTTTATAAAAAAAATTTTTTTTTATCCTTAACATCCCTATGAAGTGAGTACAAAAAAGTGACTTTTTTTGGCTAAACAGTAAATCAACCGCTACTTTATAAATATTGTTAAAAAAAATAATGTTGCCAGGGAATTTTTTACTTTAATGTACCCCCTACAACCCTGTAAATTTCTAAATTGATCCATCGAGCCGTTTTTCGGGGTGGATTGATCAAAATTTTCCAAAACAATTAAAGGAACAAGTTTTGTTCCTTTAATTTTGTTATGACTATCGAAATGAAAACAATTATCGTTTTTTCATTGTTTTTGTCAATTTGGTACTCATTAGCGGTTGAAATTAAGAAAAAAAAAAATTTTTTTTTGAATTTTTTTTTTTTTTGTGTTTTAAAATGTTTCAAACATCTCGGAAATAATGCTCACTGAATTTTGACATGATTCGGCATAGGCGTACCACAATTTTCCTTATCCCAAATTAATTGCATTAAATTAAAGTTGATACCCCTAACCGGTATTCATGTACTCAACCTACGAAAATTTATGCGATTAATTATTGATACTCTCAGTGAAGTTTATTTGTACTCTAAAAATAAAAAAAAAACAGTTTTTTTCAAAACTAATCTTTATTTTTTTAATTTTGATAAATTTAAAAAAAAAAAATTGATAAAAATTATTGCAAACTTTATTTTTTTTTTAATTTTTGATCATGCCTAGGCGGCATTTATCTGAGCCAAAAAAAAAAGTTCAAAAAAAAAAAATTCAAAAAAAAAAAAAAATTCAAAAAAAAAAAAAATTCAAAAAAAATGAGTACCAAATTGACAAAAACAATGAAAAAACGATAATTGTTTTCATTTCGATAGTCATAACAAAATTAAAGGAACAAAACTTGTTCCTTTAATTGTTTTGGAAAATTTTGATCAATCCACCCCGAAAAACGGCTCCATGGATCAATTTAAAAATTTACAGGGTTATTGGGGGTTCATTAAGCTAAAAAATTCCCTGGCAACATTATGTTTTTTAACAATATTTATAAAGTAGCGGTTGATTTACTGTTTAGCCAAAAAAAGTCACTTTTTTGTACTCACTTCATAGGGATGTTAAGGATAAAAAAAAAATGTTTTTCATAAAAATTGATGAAAGGGTCTTGTAGGGAATTTATTCAAGTTTTCAACGCCACCCTCAAATTTACTGTGCGCTCATTAGTACCTGAAATATCGACGATCAAACCCAAAAGGATCATTTTCCGTTTGAAGGCTGATATCTCAGCGACAAGTTATCGTACGAATCTCCAAAAAAATGGAAATTAAAGCTGATTAAATTTGCTATCCGACCTATGCATTGGTTTAGCTGAACGATTTTTTTAGCAGCCCGTGGACTCTCAAAGAAAAGGAAAAATTTAGAAATTTGTTTCTCGCGGTATTTCTCATGTTTGCGCAATGGCTGGAGGTCTCAAAAAAAATTTATGAAAATGAGTTGAAACTAGAGATTTCAAGCTACAAAATGCTTTTTTTTTGTTTTTCGATACGATTATTTTTCACAAAGTTATAGCCTTTCAAAAATCACTAAAAAATTTCTAAAATTTTTCTGTTCCTTTAATTTATGGCATGAGTATATATATATATATATATATATATATATATATATATATATATATATATATATATATATATATATATATATATATATTTAGTGGTTGAGGTAATATTATAAACAATTAAAACCAGCTAATACTTATGATAAATGAATACTTTACTTATTTAACGAAATTAACACTGTTCAGTCACGAACTTAATTAATTTAAATAAGCTTCGTGCATTTCCGCTAAGTCCGGGAGCTGCCGAACTCGCGATTGTA
>CAXHJT010000107.1:0-17386 GCA_964016945.1 Microplitis deprimator
TATTTTTTTTTATTTACATATATTTTTTTTTTTGTTATTAATCGATATATTTTGAGTAGGCTCTTTTATAATTATAAAAAAATACTAATATAATTAAAAAAAAAAAAAATTTTAATGAAAGAAAATTGTATGTATTTTAAATTTATTCATGCTTCCCGCAATTTTTTTTATTATTGAAAAACGTTAAAATCTTCAGGTACATAAATTTACAGAGTATAATGAATTGTAACTATTTGAAATAAGAATGTCAATAATAGTGCCAAAAAAAGTGTACATTACGAAATGCGCTACACGTAGATGTAGCGCACTGGAGTTATGAGTGTCATTATTGGACGGAAATTTGAAACAGTTAAAGAAATAATTAAAATTAATTAATTAATTAAATCAGTTAATTATTCAAATTCAATTTCCCCCACCAACAACTGCGCTGCACTACTGCTGCTTGTAGCATATTTAGAAATACACCTCAAACTGAAAAATAAAAATCCCAAAAATTGGCAGTAATGTTATTATTATTATTATTATTATTATTATTATTATTATTATTATTATTATTATTATTATTATTATTATTATTATTATTATTATTATTATTATTATTATTATTATTATTATTATTATTATTATTATTATTATTATTATTATTATTATTATTATTATTATTATTATTATTATTATTATTATTATTATTATTATTATTATTATTATTATTATTATTATTATTATTATTATTATTATTATTATTATTATTATTATTATTATTATTATTATTATTATTATTATTATTATTATTATTATTATTATTATTATTATTATTATTATTATTATTATTATTATTATTATTATTATTATTATTATTATTATTATTATTATTATTATTATTATTATTATTATTATTATTATTATTATTATTATTATTATTATTATTATTATTATTATTATTATTATTATTATTATTATTATTATTATTATTATTATTATTATTATTATTATTATTATTATTATTATTATTATTATTATTATTATTATTATTATTATTATTATTATTATTATTATTATTATTATTATTATTATTATTATTATTATTATTATTATTATTATTATTATTATTATTATTATTATTATTATTATTATTATTATTATTATTATTATTATTATTATTATTATTATTATTATTATTATTATTATTATTATTATTATTATTATTATTATTATTATTATTATTATTATTATTATTATTATTATTATTATTATTATTATTATTATTATTATTATTATTATTATTATTATTATTATTATTATTATTATTATTATTATTATTATTATTATTATTATTATTATTATTATTATTATTATTATTATTATTATTATTATTATTATTATTATTATTATTATTATTATTATTATTATTATCATCTAAAGAATGCAAATGAATATTATCCCATGTTTCTATTGATTTCGCGGTTTCCGAAATTTGACGATTAATTGTTAGAAAATGGGGTATACGGGATCAGTTATTTTAACGAGGATTATATAATAAATTAGTACTAAAGATGGTTTTTAAAAGACCTTTTTTAAAGCAAGTAATTAATTGATTCCCGTAATTATCGATTTGAAATTCAATTTTAAATATTTTACATTTTTGCGCTGAATAGTTGTGCGCAAAAACTTGGCGCATGGGTCAAGATTTATTTTGCTAGTACGTACCATTGAATGTTATGCAATGACAGCCACCATAACCTAGAACAATTTTACTCTTTTCCTTTCATTTAAAAAGTTTGATTTCTGCATGATCAATAATATTCTTTATGTTTCAAATAATATAAAGCTTCCGTTCACGCTGAAAGCTCAGATTATTATATATTCACGCTAATTTTTTAGATAATTTATCTATATTACCAGTCACGCTAAATTACCGCTGGAGTCACGATAGTGTCCGAATATCCTTACCGTTTTATTTAACCTCTATTAAACGATTAAATTAGTATTTCAATTCTTATTGAAATTATTATTTAAACTCTATAATTTAAATATGTACATGTCAGTATTATCACATAATTATAAAAGTTAATAAGAATGATTTTCAATTTTTTTTTCTCATATTTAAACGATTAATTTATTATTTTCAGTCAAATGCCACGGAAAAAATCTAACCTCAACAACGCAAGCACCAGAGAGGCACGACGCAAACGTATTAAAAGAGCCCATCAGTTGGCAGAACAAATTGAATCAAGAAATCCAGTTCAAAGAATCAGGACAGCAGAAGGTCATGCACAAGAATCTCAAGAACAGTGTAACGAACGTCTTCAAGAGAATATCATAAGAACAAGAGCAGCAAGAGAACGAAACATAGCTACAGTACGAGTACTAGATCGACAAAGGCAACGGATCAGCCGCTCATTAACACGTGCATCATTCGTTCGGCTTGCCTTTGAATATGCACCAGATATTAACTACTCAGCGCATTCAAAAATTGCTATCGGTGGAATGGATAAAGTATGTCAATATTGTCAGGCATTGAAATTTCGGAATGAAGCAGCCGGCATGTGCTGCGCATCAGGAAAAGTTGTGCTGTCACCTTTACCCGCTCCGCCGGAGCCTTTATTATCCCTTCTTACTGGCAATTCAGATGATTCCAAATTATTTTTGCGTAAGATACGCAAATTTAATTCTTGCTTCCAAAGGACGTCATTTGGGGCAACTAAAATTTGCGATCGTGCATCCGATGGACGTAATTTTGAAACTACATTCAAAATTCAAGGCCAGGTGTACCATAAAATCGGATCACTGATGCCAATGCCTGATAACAATCCGAAATTTCTTCAAATTTATTTTATGGGCGATTGTGAAGAGCGCGTGACGACTCGGTGCCTGTATAATTTTATTGAACAAGCAGAGGAAAGAGCGATTGTGATATTATTGGAAAATTTTTTAGAAGATCACGATCAACTAATTCAATTGATCAAAAGAGTTTCGCCACGACTGCAAAATGACAATTATTAAATCGTCATAAAAGCCGACAAAGTACCGTTAGGTGAACATGCTGATAGATTCATTGCTCCAACTGTTGATGAGGTTGCTGTTATCATGGTTGGTGATCCAGTTGACAAAAGATTTATAAAAATTACACGGTGACTACTTTACTGGTGTTCAAATCTCCCGCTCTCTCATCATTCTTCTCACGGCGGATAAGTAATCGATACTGTAGTCGATACTACAGTCGATCTTCTATCAATTATAGGCGGCTCCGCTAGTCGCATTCTCATCGCATAGACCGCTCTAGTGGGGATGAAGAAGACGGAAGCTCCGTCTCTCTCACACAATCAACGCTCTCATTCCTTCTCTTGCAAAGTGTTCTCATAGCGTTCGTCTCGTGCATTTCTTTATCTCATTGTGCTTTATAAAATCAATTGCGTTCTCATAATTTCAGTTAGTGCATTTATCTCATAATAATTAACAGTAATTATTTATTGCATTATTTTTGCTCTCATTAATCAATCTCAGTGCTATTTCAATTAAATTCATCTCACCTCGTGTCCCGGCATTGTTACCGCCAAGTCGCCATCTTGGCCACGTGTTGGACGCGAGTTATTTCTCATTAAATAAATTAAATAAACTGTTTTTTTGGCATAAAATCATAGCAAAATAAATTCTCATCAGTGTATATATTGTAAATAAATTACTATATTTATTATTAATATAAATCTCAAGTGTTAAATAAAATTATTAACTTCCCGCCAATTCACACACACCAGATCCTCTCATCCTTTTATAATTATTATTAATTATTTAAATATTTTTTGGTCCTTCGAGCCGGATCGTGTGAATTGGTTTAATAATTTTATTTAAAAAACCTTCTCAGTGACGCAGAGTGACTTTTGTGTAGTGCATATTTTTTCACTTCAACTCAGGTGCATTGCGGAGTACCCTGGACGTGGTACTGCACTTGGGGAAAATAATTAAGGGACACCATAGTGCAAATTAATTATTGTGAAGTGATCAGTGTACAAGTTCACTCTCATCAGGCAGCTTATCATCAGTATCTCATCTGCATCTCACCGGCATCCGTTCTCAGCGTCTCATCAAAATAGCGGCAACTATTGTCAGTTTGTTCTGAGTCTCATTAATATTCTCAATTGAGCATTTTTTCTTTTTTGTCTCACTTGCATTTTTTACAGAGATGGCTGCTGTCGCTAATAAAATCACACTGCAGCAGAGCCGCATCGCAGTAACATTTGCACACGTTTCTCACTGGTCGTGCTAGAGCTCGTGAAGCCATGGAGTGTGGCGTTTCACCACGTAAGACTCAGCACGATTCACGTGGCAATCAGGAAAACAAGCCACGTATCTCATCAGCACAAGTTCATGTTGCTACTCAACCACAATCTCAGCAGTCTCAGGTGCATTCTCAACAACCGCAACGCACGCAACATTCTCAGCCTCAGAAGTCTCAGTATCAGCCACCTGCCATCAAGCATACCCTCTCATTTAAATCTGACTATTGCAATTGCTGTGAAGGGAATCATTTCATCGTTGGATGCCCAAGATTCCAGGCGATGACGCCTGATGAAAGATTCCAGCTTGCAGCACATTATCATCTTTGCCGCAACTGCCTTGGAGACCACAGCTTTGAACACTGTAAAACCAAAGATCGTCGCAAGTGCAAAGAATGCAACGAACCTCATCATTCTATGCTGCATTATTCACGTCTCATGAGGTTGACTAAGAAGTCACCTCCAGTTGCAGCGGAAGCACCTCCTCCGCCACCACCACCTGAATCTCAGTCGCCGCAGCCTCAGCAATAACAACTTTGCCGTTCTCAAGCAGCAGCTTTCATCTCATCTGCCATCAGCCGTGATCCAGATCACAAACCAGTGACATCTCGACCTAGTGTGCTGTTGGCAACCGCATATGCTCTCATCTCTCATCCTCCATGCTCGTCTCATCGCATCAGAGTTCTCATTGATCCTGGATCAGAGCTTACTCTGATTTCTCAGGCTGCTGTCCGCACTTGCAGTCTCATCTCTCAGCCTTGCCATATACCATTACAAGGAGTCGGCAATATCTCATCTGGAAATACAGAAGGCATGGTCTCATTCACACTGCATTCAACCATCTCATCAGAACATGCATCTCTCAACGCACATATTCTCAAGAACATTACAGCGCAGATTCCATCAGTCTCAATCTCACCAATGCTTTGGTCTCATATTCAAGATCTAGAACTCGCCGACCCAGATTTCCACAAATCTGGTAAAATTGACTTTCTCATCGGCGCAGATTTCTACGGTCAAATCATACGACCAGGTCTCAGATCAGGAAGTTCATCAGATCCGATTGCGATGAAAACCATACTCGGTTGGACTATCCTGGGTCCTGTTCAACAACAATCTCATCAATTACCTAGCTTGTCTCATCATCTCATCTCAAATTCTCAACTGCATGACTCTCTCACGAAGTTCTGGGAACTCGAAGAGGTTCCAGAGTCTTGCAATGAAACTCTCACCGTCGAGGAAGCTGAATGTGAAGCTCACTTCCTAGCAACGCATTCTCGGGACGCATCAGGACGATACATCGTCCGTTTACCATTCAAATCAACATCTCAGAAGCTAGGTGAATCTCGTCATATTGCACAGCGCTGTCTCAATCGTCTCATCAAGCGACTTTCTCAAGACTCTGAACTGCAGAGTCAATACACAGCATTTCTCACCGAGTATGAAGCACTCGGACACATGCAGCGAGTCTCATTATCATCGCCTGAACCATCTCAGGTATATTATTTACCTCATCATGGCGTCGTTCGTGAAGACAGCGAAACGACCAAGTTGAGAGTCGTCTTCAACGGTTCAAGCAAAACATCATCAACTATCTCTCTCAATGATCAGCTTCATATTGGCCCAAGTTTACAATCAAAGATTTGTGATGTACTTTTATATCTTACAAGTCATCGATACATATTTTTGACGGACATTGTGAAGATGTTTCGTCAAATTCTCATTCACCCTGAAGACAGGGATTATCAGCGCATTCTCTGAACTGAGAATGGTCTCACCGTGGCATATCAACTCAACACTGTCACGTATGGCACTCGACCAGCACCATATCTCGCTGGCCGAGCTCTCAAACAACTTCTCATCGATGAAGGGTCTCAATATCCACTAGCAGTGGAACCTTTCCAGAAAGGTAGCTACGTCGACGACATCGGCGGTGGTGCCGACAATCTCAGCGATCTCAACGACATTGCAAATCATGTCGAAGCACTTTGCAACTTAGGTTGCTTCCCATTAGCTAAATGGAAAAGCAATCATCCTGAGTTCAGCAAAATCTCATCATCACTCAGTCCAGAAGATTCTCATTCCTTCTCAGATACGCTCTCAAAAATATTGGGCCTCTCATGGAACTGCCAAGAAGATGTTCTCACGTTTTCTGGGAAAACTTCTCAAACTCTCAGCATTACCAAACGCACCATCACCTCAGAGGCAGCTCAATTATTTGATCCTCTGGGCTTAATCTCACCAGTCATAGTCAAGGCAAAAATTCTCATCCAGGACCTTTGGCTACAAAAGGTCGACTGGGACGACGCACTCTCACCAGAAATCGTTCACCGATGGAAAACTTTCCGCGATGAACTACCTCAACTTTCTCAGCTCAGAATTCCTCGATGGATCAATCTCATCCCAAAATCATCAAGCATCGAGATTCATGGATTTTCTGACGCATCTCAGGCTGCAATGTCTGCAGTACTATATCTCAGAGTCTGTCAACCTGGCGAACAGACTCTTATTTCTCTCATCTGCTCAAAAACCAAGGTCTCACCTCTCAAACGTCTCACAATTCCTCGACTTGAACTCTCAGCTGCATTATTGCTCTCAAAACTTGCATCTCATGTCTCATCAGCACTTCAACTTTCTCATGTTCCGACCTATCTTTGGACTGATTCATCCACAACACTAGCTTGGGTGACCAGTGAACCTACCAAGTGGAAGGAATTCGTAAAAAATCGCGTTGAAGCGATTCAACAGCATTCTCCAGATGCACAGTGGAGATACATCTCAGGGAAGCAGAATCCTGCTGATTGTGCTTCCAGGGGCCTCACTGCTTCTCAACTCATCAATCATCAGCTATGGTGGTCAGGACCCAGCTGGCTAGCTGATCCACCCACCCAATGGCCATCTCATCAATTTCTCAGGTCATCACCAGATGAAACAGAGCAAGTAAGCTCAGAAATGCGACCTTGCAAGTCTCATGTCTCAACTAGTCCACCTCTCATGCCACTATCATCTCTCATTCACTCATGGACTACTCTCACATCTCTACTACGTCGCACAGCAACAGTTTATCGAGCAATCTCATGTTTCAAGATAATACCTTGTTCAAAAATCAGCATCTCACCTCTCACGCCTGCTGAACTTCAAGCAGCTTTAATTCATTGGATTAAATCTACTCAGCAAGAATATTTCTCATCAGAAATTGCATCACTATCTCAAGGCACAGCTCTCAGAAAATCTCATTGCTTCACCAGATTAACTGCATTCATTGATCAAGCTGGCATCATCAGAGTCGGTGGACGGCTGCAGAATTCACCACTTGATTCTGACAGCAAGCATCCAGCGATCCTTCCAAAGGATTGTACACTCTCACGTCTCATCATTGCAGATTCTCATATTCGCACAATGCATGGAGGTACCCAACTCACATTATCTCATGTTCGAAAGAAGTGTTGGATAATTGGTGGACGAGCACCAATTAAAAACTTCATTCATCGCTGTCTCACCTGCGCGCGTATGCGGGGAGTCAGATCTCAACAGCTCATGGGTCAACTTCCATCTCATCGGGTCTCACCATCTCTCGTCTTCGAGAACACTGGAGTCGATTACGCCGGTCCAGTGTCTCTGAAGTTCTTTCAAGGACGCGGTACCAGATGCTACAAAGGCTGGATCGCTGTCTTTGTCTGTCTCTCAACATCCGCAGTTCATCTGGAGGTTGTCACTGACTACTCCAGTGAAGGTTTTCTCAAGGCATTCCGCCGTTTTACTAGTCGACGGGGAATTTGCCGCACACTTCGAAGTGATTGTGGAACAAACTTCAAGGGTGCTGATCTCATTCTCAAGCAACTTCTCACCGGCGCTCTCAAGGAATCATCTCATCTACAGCAGCATCTCGCCAATGACGGAACCCAGTGGTTATTTAATCCACCTGGGGCTCCTCATATGGGCGGAAAATGGGAAGCTGCAGTAAAATCAATCAAGTATCATCTTCAGAGAACTATCGCTGATACACTTCTCACCTATGAAGATTTCTCAACCTTTCTCATCCAAGTTGAAGCAATTCTCAATTCTCGCCCTCTCAGCGCACTCTCAGAGGATCCGGACGATCTCACTGCTCTCACACCCGGACATTTCATCCGTGGTGCCGCTATCAACACAATACCGGAACCTAATCTCACTTCAATCTCATCATCAAGGCTCTCTCATCTGCAGCACATTCAAGAACGCCTGCAGCATTTCTGGGATCGATGGTCAACAGAATGCTTGCAATCTCATCAATCGATCTCAAAATGGAACACATCTCATCACGACATACGAGTTGGATCACTTGTCTTGCTCTCAGACGAGCGTTACCCACCAACAAAATGGCCGCTCGCTCGTGTGATCCAATTGCATCCTGGTGCCGATGGTCTCACCAGAGTCGTTACTCTCAAGACAGTCTCATCAGTTCTCAAACGCCCTATCAGCAAACTCGTGCTGCTACCAATCTCATCAGCTGCGGAAGATTCTCAGGTATCATCTAACTTCTCCAACAAGTAGGAGAAGGCGGGGAGAATGTTCAAATCTCCCGCTCTCTCATCATTCTTCTCACGGCGGATAAGTAATCGATACTGTAGTCGATACTACAGTCGATCTTCTATCAATTATAGGCGGCTCCGCTAGTCGCATTCTCATCGCATAGACCGCTCTAGTGGGGATGAAGAAGACGGAAGCTCCGTCTCTCTCACACAATCAACGCTCTCATTCCTTCTCTTGCAAAGTGTTCTCATAGCGTTCGCCTCGTGCATTTCTTTATCTCATTGTGCTTTATAAAATCAATTGCGTTCTCATAATTTCAGTTAGTGCATTTATCTCATAATAATTAACAGTAATTATTTATTGCATTATTTTTGCTCTCATTAATTAATCTCAGTGTTAATCTCAGTGCTATTTCAATTAAATTCATCTCACCTCGTGTCCCGGCATTGTTACCGCCAAGTCGCCATCTTGGCCACGTGTTGGACGCGAGTTATTTCTCATTAAATAAGTTAAATAAACTGTTTTTTTGGCATAAAATCATAGCAAAATAAATTCTCATCAGTGTATATATTGTAAATAAATTACTATATTTATTATTAATATAAATCTCAAGTGTTAAATAAAATTATTAACTTCCCGCCAATTCACACACACCAGATCCTCTCATCCTTTTATAATTATTATTAATTATTTAAACAACTGGATGGTGGGCGAACAGCACATTCAACATTCAAGCTGCCATTGGACGTTCATAATAAACCAGATGCAATGTGTAACATCAAAAAGAATAGTGGAATAGCTGCAGTGTTGCGGAAGAGTTCTATAATAATTTGGGATGAGTGCACAATGGCACACAAATATTCACTTGAAGCATTAAACAGAACTATGCAAGATTTAAACAGCAATAATAAACTTTTCGGTGGTGCTATCTTACTTTTGTCTGGTGACTTCCGGCAGACCTTATCGGTTATACCTCGCTCTACTTTCGCGGATGAGATTAATGCATGTTTGAAACAATCATTCTTATGGCGAAGTGTTGAAACACTTCGATTGACCATAAATATGCGAGTACAATTGCAAAATGATCCATCAGCACAAATATTTTCCGAACAACTACTAGATATTGGGAACGGTAAAATAGGACTGCAACCAAATGCGCAATGCATTAAACTACCAGACAATTTTTGCACTGTTGTTCAGGATAAAAATGAATTGATTCAGAGTATTTTCCCGGATATACAGAATAATTATTTGAATCATGAATGGCTTAGTCAACGGGCGATTTTGGCAGCCAAAAACGTTGATGTTGACGAAATTAACTTCCAGATACAACAGTTGTTACCAGGCGATCTGATGTATTTTAAATCAATCGATACTGTTGTTGATGAAAATGAAAGTGTAAATTTTCCGATTGAATTTTTAAATTCATTAGATATCCCTGGAATGCCACCACATAATCTTCGATTAAAGATTGGTTCCCCTATTATTCTCCTCCGTAATTTGAATCCACCTCAATTATGTAACGGTACGCGTTTGGTCATCAAAAAGATCACCGGAAACATTCTTGAAGCAACCATTTTGGCTGGGAAGTTTAAAGGAAAAGTGGTCCTGCTGCCACGTATTCCGATGATACCATCAGATTCTACCATACCCTTCAAAAGGCTACAGTTTCCAATTCGTTTAGCTTTCGCCATGTCTATAAATAAATCTCAAGGTCAAACAATGTCCATTTGTGGTTTAGATTTGGAAAATCCATGTTTTTCTCATGGGCAACTATATGTTGCGTGTTCACGTGTTGGGAAACCGTCGAATCTATTTGTGTTAGCTAAAGACAGGTTAACCAAAAACATTGTGCACCGATTGGTGTTTAATTAAATTGAAATTGAAAGTATTTATAATTCAAAAAAATAGATATTAATGTTTAAAAGTTTAAGACTGTCTGCCTTGCCTACCTCATTCATGAATTTAAGCGTCACATGTTATTTACTGTATTATACTGTAATATACTTATATTTGTTATAAAATTAAATGGAAATAATAAATCTGATAAATTTTTATTTTGTACCTATTGATTTCTGCTTAATATCAAGTGTAAGAACATTTTAATTAATTGTGTTCAACGTACTTCCCCTTCAAATCTCAATCCAGTGAATTTGTATACCAACATCAACATTTTCGTCTTTGTTCATAAATAATTTCATTGTACTAAAGGGTTATAGTAGTAGAAAGTCAAATAAGGAGATCACCATATTTTTTTACAAATACCATCTGTGTGAAAAAGCATAGTGGACTCCGTGACTGATGTTCTCTTATTGTTCCTCTTAAATTGTTTACTATAATGTAATATAACAAAAACTTTAGCCACAGCAACGCGTGGCCGGGTCAGCTAGTATATATATATATATATATATATATATATATATATATATATATATATATATATATATATATATATTGTGACGTTACATTGCCGAGGAGGTGGAGTTGGAGAGTGAGTAAGTGTGAGTCCGTGTGATAGAGAGAGAAAAAGTGAGTATGTGTGTGGGTTAAGTATGATAGATATTGAGTTGAGAGTATGGAGTATATGTGTGTGGTAAGTTAAGTGTATTGAGAGTAAGAGTACGTGTACGGTACGTTGGTTGTTTTGGAGTGTCTGTGTGGTAGAGCGTGGATTTAACGAGGAATATCTAGCTGAGTCGCGGATAGTGGCCAAGATAACGTGCCTCCCGACCAGTGATGATGACTAGGCCTAGGCTTAGCCCTCGGGGTTGACGTGGTGATCACGGAGGAGCGACTGAGATGTCGCCGCCCCTTCGTGTTGATACCCGGAGTTAGCTGGGGTACGTGTACGTTTATTTGGGGGTGGCAGGCCTCGTTTGCGATGCTCGAGGAAGCCAAAAATTCGCTAACTTCGGATATCACGGGGAGTGACATTGCGGGAAGACCCGTGAGTCCACGGCTTGTATGTGGTGGGGAAAGAATGGATGGAGAAGCGAGAATGTGAGAGTGACTGAAAGTAGTAGAGCGTGCGAGTGAATGGAGTGGGAGGACCGAGAAGAGTAGTTGAGAGTAGACCATGGAGTCGGAGAGTTGGGATTCGGAGTCGCTCGAGTACGAGCTGACCCAGGAGTAGAGTTTGGAGTTTGGAAGCGAGTCGGAGAGTCTCTGAGATAGACTTCGACCGCAACCCTAGATTGTCGTCGTTTGGAGCTTGTGGCTTAGTTAGTTGTGCTCTTGGAGTCGTTTATCGTGCGAATTGTTGTCGCGAATTACCGCATTATTTTCGTTTATTTTATTAATTATTGTGTTAAGTTTTGTGATTCGTCGTCCACGAGAGGTTCCCGATGGCGTACTCAGGTATTTATTCGGTTGATGGACCGAGAGTACTCGACCGCGGGCTATTTGGGCCCTCTGCGTCACTCTCGCGTCATCTGTACGGTATTTTATTTTATTTTCTTTTCTTTATTTTATTTTAATTTAAATGTGATTAATTAGCTTCTTACGCGTCAAAAGAACCGCGACCCTCTCTCCACAACCTAGCATACTGAGCGCACCAGGACATGCCGCTACCACCGTCCATTTCTCTCATCTCCGAAGGATTTAGATTTTAGGTTTTAATTTACGTGTACGTTTAGACCGGTTGCCGATACTGGGGAAATAAAAGTCGGCTGGCGCCCGTCAGGATCTGGAGGAAATGAGAGGAGTGATCGGTGGGGCGAAGTGTAACGTAGCCCGATTTTGTGTAATTGGAGTTCGGATAATTGAGTACTTTTATTGGGTAATGATTTATGTATAATTTTGTTGAGTTTATCGAGTAATAAGTAAAATTTACGTTACAATATATATATATATATATATATATATATATATATATATATATATATATATATATATATAAAAATAAATTAATAATAATTAATAAAATTTTTAATTTATTATTATTATTATTATTATTATTATTATTATTATTATTATATTATTTAAAATTTTTTTATTACTATTTTTACTGTTAATAATTTTATCAGAATTACTTATTTACTCCGAAATTTTAAATAACCGCACTGTAGGTAACGTGCTCTCGCGAGAGCCAATCACGTCGTAGTGGCCTTGAGCGAGAAGTACAGCCGATACATGCTCTCTCTCGCAACCTTCAGCGTCACATAGTGCTGTTCACAAGCACTTACGCGATACTTTACGACAATCTTGCAGATCGAAAGTTGCATCAAAATGATCTGGCTTTTTTGGGATTATTTATCTTTAATTATCTATATTACCCTCCCAAAATTTCAGAATGCCTCAAAAACATTTTTTTGAATTCGTTTTACATACCATTTTTCACTAGTCTGGCCAACATTAAGTGCCGACTAATTGATCTGGCTTTTTCATATATCAATCTGTTACATAACTAAATTAAATATATCTAAAAATCAAAGTGCCTCAAGAATATGTTTTACATAAGGAAATTTCCCTTTTTCAAAAATTTAAGGGTTGCCGGAGGGCCGCTACCCTCCAGCCAGACCTCGACTATCTTTTTGAGGAGTCTTTCAGGGACACATAAAATTTTGCTAAGTCCCTCAAGAACCTGCTCAAAATTGCTCATCAGCTCTCGGAATTTTACCATCTACATTTTTCATTCATATTAATAACTAAATCCTGTCCACGACCGTTGGATAAATTGTTATTTTATACAACTCTTCGTCTTTCACCAGTAGTTAAATTTCCGAAGCACTTTCTGAGTTGGAAACTTAATTGCGATAATATGTTACCAATATCATCAGTTGGTTCTGCTATTTTGGTCCACATGCCTTCAATTGTACTTCGCTTTTCTACGATTAAATGTATTGATGGACGTTTTTGATCATTTGGAATGTTTCCTTCATTTAAATTTTTTTAATATTAGCTTCAGTCCCATATTATATACTCTGGAAATACTCTACAAGTAGATGATTCAGTAAGTAAATGATTTTATTCAATAACAATACATACATAATTAAATTTGATATTTACGTAAAATCTTCCATATATTGTTATCCCCTTTTCATCTGTCATACCAAAAATTATTTAAATATTAAGAGCTGATCTCTGGACATCTGTAAGACTATCTAGATTTTGATACACCAAGAAGTTTTCAGCGCTGACAACTTGAAGCCACTTACTATAATATCCATTCAGAAACTCCTCATACAGAAGTAGTTCCTCTTACGGAATTGATCCTCGAATTACTTCAAAACAGAAGTTAATTTTATCTGCTGGCAACAAAGAAAGTACAGCAACTTTTTTTACTATTAAGTCTTTGTTAGGACTATTGACACGATTAAGTCTCTTAATGAATCATTATAAACTATCTGTAGCGTAATAGAATCTAACGTGTGTCTCTCTCTCTCTCTCTCTATCTCTCTCTCTCTCTCTCTCTCTCTCTCTCTCTCTCTCTCTCTCTCTCTCTCTCTCTCTCTCCCTCTCTCTCTCTCTCTCTCTCTCTCTCTCTCTCTCTCTCTCTCTCTCTCTCTCTCTCTCTATCTCTCTCTCTCTCTCTCTCTCTCTCTCTCTCTCTCTCTCTCTCTCTCCTCTCTCTCTCTAAATATATATATATATATATATATATATATATATATATATATATATATATATATATATATATATATTACCAGCTATAGATTTGGGACAGCTGTGCCGAATTACGCACGATGGTTTTTATTATTATTTAAACCTCCGTCATAACCACTTAAATTGTCAAAGGCGCTTCGAGTGTCAATGCCCTGTCAAGCTGTGGCGTTTCAGAAGCGGAGAGGTGCTGGTGGTTGCCGTCCATAACCATGATCCTTATGAATCTCTTGACCTTGACAATAGGGAAGATTTAAATCAAAATCCAATTGTCTTGCCACTGCCGAGTAATGGTTTTATACCTGCTCCAAATAATCCACCATCCACGAGCAGTAATGCTCCTCCAAGGTCAGTTGATAGTTGGATTTAATTCTTGCGCTACCGAGATTTCTATTCAACTTTAAACCTGTTAATGTCGCAAATTTATATTATTATTATTTGTTACAGGTAAAATCTCTCTCGATCTCAAACCTGAAATTCAAACATAGTGATACTGACTTCTTCTCGGGAACTGGGTTTATGGTTGTTGACTTATCAACCAAATGAAACCATTTACCTAGGAGGAGTCAGATCAGACAATGATGAAAATGCATACATATTTGGAAAACGAAACATGCTGCAAGAACTTGCGATAGATGAATGGCATTTCGATATGACTTTCCAGGTAACAAATACTTTGCGTCAAAATTTTTCATTTATTTTTGTTCAAATCTCGCGCGCTCATCATTATTCTCACGGCGGATAAGTGATCGATAATACAGTCGATCACAAATCAATCATAGGCGGCTCCGCTAGTCGCATTCTCACCGCATAGTGGGGATGAAGAAGACGGATGTTCGCGCTTTCTCTAACAATTAACTCTCTCACTTACCTCTTGTATTGCAAAGTGTTCTCATGGCGGATGCCCCGTGCTCTCATTTAATCTCTCAGTTATTCATAAATCTTTTACGTTCTCATTAAATAAATTAGTGCAATTTGTTTACAATAATTCCTAGTAATTATTTCTCATAGTAATTTTGCTCTCAGTAAATTATCTCAATTTATCTTAATTAAAATCATTCTCACCTCGTGTACCGGCATTGTTCGCGCCTAGTCGCCATCTTGGCCACGTGTTGATCGCGAGTGCAATTCTCATAAATTAAATACTAAAAATAATTAAACAAGTGTTTTCCTATGCTAAATAATTCTCATCAACTGTATATATTGTAAATAAATTGCTGTTATTTATTATTTACTAAATTTTCAAGTGTTAAATAAAATTATTAACCAACAGCCAATTCACACACACCAGATCCTCTCATCCTCTCATCATATAATTAGTTAGTAATTAATTATTTAAAAAATTTTATCTTTCCTTATATATTTCTTCGTTCTTTATATAATTTAATCTTATATCACATTTTTTACTGTAGTGTGTACCACTTCTACCTCGAGCTGGCCTGCTGTTCAGTATTCTTTTACGACGAAGAAATAGGGTAAATATTGTATTTTTCCCGCAAAAAAATCCACTTTACACTTAATGCTGTACTGCCAGTACAACTAAATATTTTCATTTCTATTGCATCGGGAGTCCTAGCTTTAGCTGTATTATGTCCAGACCCGATCATTGTCACTATTTAAGGCTATCTAGCAGTGGATAATTCTCCAAGTACCTAGTCCCATGCAAGAACTATCAGAGTTGAACGAAGGGGGCCCTCCTTGGCTCAGCACTGGGGAACTTAGCTTTAGCACGTCTTTATTGGCCCATGCTTGGGTCAAGTATAGTTACTCAATCCTGGCCATTCCAATCATTACCCGAGCACTGGGCCAGGACTGAAGTAACCTAGCCTTAGCCGATATAATGATTACCCGAGCTTGGACCCGAGACTGGATTGCCCTATCTTTGGCCATTCAATGGCAACCCAGGCTTCGGCCAGAATTGGGTATCCTAGTCTTTTGGCTGACCCAATGATTACCCAAGCTTAGGCCAAGACTAGGTTCCCCCTGCCTTGATCATTCAATGGCCATCCAGACTTGGGCCAAGGCAGGATTATCCAAATTCGGCTATACCTATAGTTACCCATACTTGGGCCAGAATTGGCTAACCCAGGTTTTTTTATTAATTATTCAACTAACTTATTATTATGGTGTTTTTGAATTAATAATTTTTTATTTTTGAATTGAAATAAGTTTTAAATAATAACTATTTTAACATTGAGATTAAAATTATTTACATCTAATAATTAAAACATTTTTAGTTTGATATTATTTGCACTCAACAGCCGTATTTTTATAATTTTACTTATAAAAATTCATTTAATTAAGAACTAACTCATGAATTTTTATAATAAATGTTATTTTTTATAATGGTGGTAGAGCAAGGAAATTCAACTGGGTTCTTGATAAATAATCAATTAAATTTAATAAATTTCATTTTTGAAATAATGTAATTATATTAAAAATCATACGAAATTCTTATTTTTTTTTTCTTAATCGAAAATATTAATTAAATTTCTCTTTATATTTCATATAACCGAGTGGTTGTAGTAAAATGAATAAGTAGATCATATAAAAGTTTCAGTTCGACATTAGTAGGTTCTTCCTGTAGCTACCGTTCAAACTCAGCAATCAGAAGGACGGCAGTTCGCGCGCAGAGCCCAGCATAATTTTCACCTAGTTTTTTTTCACGTCATTTACCTCACTTAAATAGTTTAAACTTTAATGGTCATAAACTCTAGTAGGTTAATAATAATAAATTTTTTTTTAATTAAATTTATTTGTTATGTCGATGCATGGGTCATGTCTGGCAAGCGAGCATAGGTTAGGGCGGGCAGCCAGGCTTGGCACGATGTTATCATTCCAGACTTCTACCAAGGCTGGAACGAAGCTGGCTTATAAGCTTGGCCCAGAGTTCTACATAGTTGAACCAAGCCCTGGGCCTGTGATACTTTCCTGTTTGGGGTGTCACAGAAACACCAAGATTCATTGTCTGTGACTTTGATCCTTTTTTGACTGCAGTT
>CAXHJT010000108.1:0-14452 GCA_964016945.1 Microplitis deprimator
CTCGTTTTTTTTCATATTTTTTTTTTATAGATTAGATTTTGTTTCATTTATCAATTATTTCTATCAACCGAATCGTATATCACATTTTATTAAAATAAAAGTGTCTTATCTGACTTATTTGTAACTAAGTAAGAATGTAAATCTATCAAATATAGTATCTTTGAAACTATAAAGCTTACGGATTTAAAATTCAGCGTGAACGTTTATGATCCCATGCAGGGATCCCTCATGAAACGACTTAATAAAATCAATTTCTAAGGGGGGTTCTCGGGGGGGAGGGTGTCAAACGTTAATATACTCCTGTTTTTTGCGTGTAGGTGTTACCGAATTGAAATTCAGCGTGAACGTTTATTATGTCATGACTACGATGAAATTAGCTCCGAAGGGGTATGCGGGGGTTTCAAACGTAAATATATACTTCCGTTTTTCAAATATATGTGTTACAGAGTCGAATTTCATTGTGAGCGTTCATTATGTCATGTCAGTATACCCCACTAAATGGCTATAGAAAAATCGGCTACGAAAAGGAGATGCGGGGACATCAAACGTTAATATACTCCTTTTTTTAAAATATACGTGTTACAGAGTTGGAATTTAGATTGAGCATTCATTATGTCATGTAGGTATCTCTTATAAAACGGCTTCGGAAAAATTTACTCGAAAGGGGGTTTGCGTGGGCGTCAAGCGTTAATATGCTTCCGTTATCCAAATACATACGTTACAGAGTTAAAATTCGGCATAAACGTTGAGACAATGTGAATTGTCTTCGTCGTCCTCAGCCTTGCGGTTCCCATTTTTCCCCGTCTCGTTGCCGTCTGAAACTTCATAAGTCATAGTGCTGTGGTCACACGACTACTTATCACGTCGACGCATGTCCGTAAGGGTGCAGTGGGGACAAAGTCCCGAGGCTAGTCCTACGCCCAAATTTATCGGTCAATGATTTCGATCCTGGATCAATTAGCGTATAAACGTCTTTTCTATAAATTGTTCGGTATCAATTTCTGTAATTTACTGGCAATAATTAATTTCTAATCAGGCAATTGTTTTGCCATTATATTTTACTGTTTAGTTATTAATTATTATAAACAAAGTTTAAATAAATTAAATATTACTGTACGTTACCGGCAATATACTTGCAATCTAAATAATTGTTAAGATGAATAATAAATTCAGTGCAATAACTGCGTTATTCCACGTGAAAAGATATTATATATTCAGCGTATACTAGGACGGTTCTGATATTGTATTTTGCGAAAACATTAATTGTAAGTAACTGAATTTTATTATAATTGGCAATAAATCGGTACTTTTCTAATTAATTCCTTTTACGCTATCTATAACTGATCATCCTAGTCATATCCTATTTTACTGGTAAGAATTATTAAATAGTTTAATATCATTATTATTAATTAAGTTATAAATAGTTATTCGGCTATCAATAACAAAGATTTGTAATGTTGTAAGCCGTGAGGTAAATTGATGTTTTCACATACGTTGCTATGTTTGAATAAGTGCGGGTCTTTGCTTTACAAGAATCCTAGCCCATTGCTCTGTCCTAGTAAAATAAAATTTTGTTAGAGGCCAGCCTAAGCCAGGGTTCAACCCGCAAATTCTGGTGGCTGCTGGTTAAAATCGCGAAGACAAATGGCGATTTGTCTCAACGTTTATTATGTCATGTAGCTTTCCCTTATGAAACGGCTTTACTAAAATCTACTCCTTAGAGGGTTCGCGGGTTAAAGGTTAATATGCTTCCGTTCATTGAATATACGTGTTACAGAGTATAAATTCGGCATGAACGTTAACTTTGTCATGTAGTTATCGCTCATTAGACGGATTTGATAGAATCAACTCCTAAAGGAATTTGCAGTGTCAAACGTTAATGTATTCCCGTTTTTCAAATATATGTGTTACATAGCTTAAATTAGGTATGAAGATTATTGTATCGTGCACTTATGTACTAAAATGAATTTCAAAGGTTCAATATTAATTCTTTATACACTCTTTGACGGAATTACTTCGATGAGTCTATGTTAAAAAAAAAAAGAAAAAAAAAATAATTACACTTCAATCAAAATATTAAGAACTTCCTCTTTTATCCGAGATCTGATGACATAGATGCGTATATTTTTAATTAAAAAAAAATAAGCAAATAACTTTTGTTGTCCCATCATTATGATTGTGGTGTAATTATTCCTAATTGCATTGTGTTATTAGTTCTTTATAGCTTATTACAATCATATCAATATAATTGCCGAGGAAGTCATCGGTCAAAGCCATAGTTATAGAAATATTTTTAATCATGAAATAAAAAAATCATTACTTAACTTCAATTTACGCCCAGCAAAGCGGGTGGGTAACGGCTAGTATATATATATATATATATAAGTACAAATGAAAAAAAACATATTGCCTTGCATTTACTTGAAACATGGGCCTCAATCTTTCGTCAACCCAAGTACCTAAGGCCGTAAAATTTGATCCATACTGGCTTTCTTTTCCTAACGTAAACATATATATATTTTGAAATCAACTTAAACAATATATATACCACGACTTAAATGTAACGCTGTTTAAAATAATATGTCTTTTTCGATTTTTTGTTCGAAAAGTACATTTAAAAACAAAAATTTTGGAAAAAAAAAACCATTTGTTTCAAAAATTCATAACTTTTTTTTTTTGGTTGAGTGAAAAAATTAAAAAAAATTATGAGAATTATTTTTGATGGGGTAGAAAAGAGGAAAAATTTTCAGCCAAACCTAAAATGGTCGGGTTCCAAAGTGGTCGATTTGGTGTGGAATGCCCCATATATAATTTTTCTCTTATTCATATCTATGTTCTCTTAAGTTAGTTTTAAAAATGAGAAGTGGCTAAAGTGATGATAAAATTATTTGAAATATTCTACTGCTAAGATACTACGTAGAATAAAACCTCTCGTATAATTCAATGTTTTCTCAAGCTAACACAGTACTGTTTGAAAAAACAGTTATTTTTAAACTATAGTCCAGTAAAATAGACCTGATAAGCGGAAACAGGTCCAGCCAGGTCTGATTTTTTGAGGTAAGCTTCGGAACATGATTACAAAACATGTACCAAAAAATCAAGGTAAAATTTCAATTAGACTGGTGAAAAAAAAAAAAATAAAAAACACTTTTAATTAGCTTTTTATCGAAGAATTAAATAAATTTCGGCGAAAAGTGCTGTATAAAAGTTGTAGAGAAAAAAATGTAGAAAATTATGAGTACCCTCAGTTTTATTGTACACAAGTAGTATAGGTAACGGAGCACCTTAAAGTTTAAATTGTGAGAATCATACGTAAAAGCCCCCTTGCTCTACTTTTTTGGTAAGAAGGACATAAATATACGTCTACACCGTAGCAAAAGACACCTTACGCGTGCGTATTACTATAGAGACAGCAATATAGACTACACTATCCCCACTTATATATTAATGTTTTCGGGGCCTTATGACTCACAAATATATCTATAACTTTTTCCGTGCGGCCATATAACTTTGTGCAACAAAAATCCGCCATCAATTACAAATGTTAATAATGATAAATTTATGCAGCTACTATCAAGTAATTCTATTGAATCATATAATTCTGACTTTTTGGTTTTTCTTTTGGCTCGATTTTCGTCGAATAATGATAGTGGATATGGTGAGAGTTCGTAGTCAAATGCTTGACGCTTTACTTCTGGATTTTTTTGAAATACGCAGGTTAATTTTTTAAATAATAATGCTGCATTGATTTTGAATACACCAGATTGGGGAGACTTATTAACCGTTTTTGCGTTGGCTAATGATTTAACTCTATAGGTAAATGACAGTGAAACTTTACTGGCTCTTTTATTAACTATTGACATCATTCTTTGGTATCCTAACTCTTTAGCATTATGGCAATTGATACCAGTTTCTCTAATTACACCAGTAGATAAAGACATTAAATAATCTCGTTTCTTGAATGGGCCATGTTCCCGAAGCTAAAAAACAAATTTTGAAAGGTCATCTGTATCATTTTTTATTCGACCAGCTGAAAAGTCGACATGTTGTTCACTTGTAGCAGAACTGATACCAATATTTTCTTCTAAAGATTCCATAATATCAAAAACCGATGGCATTGAGTCTAAATATCGTGCAACTACAATTGGAGTTACACCTCGGCTATGCTTTAAGTCTGTTCCAAAAACCGATTTAAAGTTTGCTCGATAGTCACATCAGCCCAGACTCCACAGAAAGCTTTGTCAGATCTTCAAATAGTAAAAAAGCCTTCCTTAGTAAATCTATGGTACTCTGTATCATCCATAACATATTCCAGTTGGACCATGTCTTGGAGATAAATCTGAGCTGATTTAGCATATGCGTGATGACCACTTTTGTGAAAAATAGGCAACATTTTTTGGATACTTTGCAAATGCAACCGCCAATCACCTAAACGCTCCGCTTCAATGAATCAAAGGGCTACTGTCACGCATTCAAAATACTGCACCCATAGTTTGGACGTTGGACCCATAAATTTACAGCTGTTCAGACTCATAAGCAAGTCATTTGTCATTTTTTTAATAGCTTCTTCATAATTGCAATCACCTATGCTTGGAGGTTCAGAATTCCACTTTTTAAAAAACTGTTCTAGGAACTTGTTATGTTCTTGACACTATCACTATTTACACTTTGACATAGAATGATACCCAGTGCAGTAAATGTCAGAATATGAGCTTTTAATGATCTCGCATACGCATGACCAGTAAGCATTTGTTTAACAGATCCTGAAGTCTCATAAGAATATGAATCAGTAGCAAGAACTCCCATAAATCCCTTCCAACTGGAGATCTTTGGCTATTTATTTGAACCTGTCCATTTAGTTGAATGAGCCCACAAGTAAGTTGAGTACGAATATGGTAACGCCAGAGAATCAGCAAGCTTCAAACTTTTAATGTCCACGAACGTTATTTCCTCCAAGCCGTTAATTATATTACTAGTCATATGAGGAACAATATCAATGGTATTAACAGATGCCAATGCTGAAGCAGGTGGCATCCTTTTAAGTTTCATTACTTTACCAAGATGAGATACACCATAACCAGGTGTATAAACGGCAATTCCTCCTAGACAATGGAAGTGTTCATGGCCATCTAACGTTTTGACATTGTGATTGGTATTATCATACACATGTTGCACAAAAATATTATCTAGCTCAATACGAGGTGGGTCCATGATGACTGATGCTTCGTATAATTGTCTATCAAAATAAGATGAACATAAACCAAGCTTAGAAAGCATATCAATAATTAATTTCGAACCACTTTTTCTATTTATATATATTCCTAGAGCTAGTTGAAGGCTTGAAATGAAAGATCTCAAACGTACTCCAGATATTATCGCATGAGCTATGCTATCGCGTTTCATGATTATACTTTCCTGATTATTTCAGTTTTCGGAAGTGATTGAGTTATTCAAAAAAGTAGTCAGTGATTGAGGAATAACTTCAATGATATTATCGAGAACCTTTTCAGAAGATGGATAGTATTCGATGTCGTAATTTTGAGATTTAATATCAGATTGAATAATTTTTGCCGCTGTTTCCAAAATTTTGTCTTTTTCTAAGCTGCTAATATTCACTGACTCATTCCAACGAATACAGGATCTGAAAATATTGCGAATTTTTTATGAGATAATAATAGGTAATTTCCCAACCTGTTGAATAATATCAATGCCGTAATTATATTTTTCTTTCAGCTTCCTGAATAATGTCTTATTTGACATTTGATAATTTTTCATTACTGCTTTTAAATCAGATAGTTGAAGTTGACATTGTTCATTATTTTCCATGTAGTCACAAACAGCATCAACCACTGATTCATGATGATTGATGGTATAAAAACCTGAACGTTTACCACTTGGTACATAAAAAAAATCGTTGTAGCACTTCTTATGGTAACGCGCCTTAACTTCGACCATCGATTTTATATCTTTCAATCGGTCAAATATTATCGTAGATGTATCGTGCATATGCGTTTGACGATGATTTCAGATGCGAGTTTTAAAATGTTCTTGCTGGACACTGCGGATTTCCAAATTTCTGTTAAAAATAAATGAAGCGCAAAAGAAACAAAGTTCCTTAAAATTGAATTGATTTTCACGTGTTGCGACATTTTGCATATCATTATGAATGCAACTTGAAGACAAAATAAATTGAGTTGAAGGTACAGATAAAGTTAAAGGCTTTTGTGCAACTGCATATTTTTTACGACAATTAGTATGAAATGTAACATTTTCTTTACCGTTCCAATCTTGCCATCTGTTATCATTTAATTTTTTACTCTGAGAAATGAGCGTTTCTAAACCTCGTTTACCCAGTTTTGTCACACTATCAACGCTGTTCATTAAACTTTGTAAACAAATTGTACACAAGTCAGATAATGCCATTTTTTATACAACTTAAAGAGAATACCTAAGCTAGTAAATATATATAACACTCAAATAACAGCAATAACTCGAATTACTTTAAATACACTATTTTTTACAGAATGTTCATTGTTCACTATTCACATAAATGTAAGAAGTATATTAATAAATATTCATTGCTATAATTTTAGACTTAAATCGAATAAAGATCGTTTTCAAGATAAAAAATAGAAAAAAAAATCGAAATGCCACTTATTTGAAGCAAAATTGAGTTAACTTGATAACCAATCTAACTTGAGCTGAATCAACTGACAGATTCTTTCTGGACAAATTTTGAAGACTTGACCATTTAAACCCTTCTGAGATATAACAATTTTCACTTTTTCCAAAGAAAGGGTAAAGATAAACCAAAAAATGAGAAACAAAAATCTTCAGAAATCGTAAAGAATTACGCGAGACCTTGAAAATCCGGCTCATTGCGTACTCACTTAAAATTACAATAAGGGTTGAAGATTTCACCGAGAATTTTTTAAAGGTTCTTTATTTGAAATATAAAATTTCTGTACCTTTTCCACTATCATCTCAAACGGTCAGTATCATAAAAATAAAAATTCAAAGTATAACCACTACAAAAAAAAAAAAAGGCCATTCGGCAGCCGAAATGGAAGGTACATTTTTCAATTAATTGATATAAAAAAATAGTTTTATACATACATATCTTAGTAGTGTATAGTAATGATATGAAATTAGACTCGATTTCTAGGAGTGAGGGTAAAAAAAGACAACGATTATTATTGATAGAGAACTTCAGATAGTTAATTTGACATAACATTGTATAGGTAATGTACCAAACTAACCTTCACATAAATAAAGAATTGAAAATTTAATTAGTATGAGATCATAATTGTAATCGCTGTTACCATGACAAGCCCAGTTAAAATAACAGTAATACTTTTATTTAAAATATAAAATAGCTGTAAAATTAACAGGTTATTTTGTTTACAATAAAATACACGTGACAAAATTGTATTATAATGGGAAATTCATAAGTTATGTGAAATGAAAACCATATTTTCAACATTTTTGATTTCATTAAAAAGTTCAAGGGTATTAAATTATTGGAAGAAATAGTCAAAACATAAAGCTTTAAGTCATTAATGCGAGATTATTAGCCAAGCTTTTAGATAGTTTTTACGGAATTTGTCTATAAATATTAGTTTTGAAGTTATATGAGCTTTAGCAGTGATTAAAAACTGATTTCTACCAAAAATCATGAAAATTTCAAACAGCCATAATTTCAAAACTATTAAAGCGATTCAGCCCATCTTCGAACCTGATCAAGGTAATCGCCTCTAGAATAAGTGTAAGAAATTTCATTGAGATCTGATAAGGATTATGAGTGCTATCGTAATGACAAGACCAGTGATAATCATAGGGAGTAGAGGTACGTTTGATACACCATAAGTAATAAAAGAAATACTTTTAAAATATAAAATAGCAGTGAAATTTTTAGGTTATTTTGTGCACAATGAAATACAACTGACGAAACTGGATTGTAATGGGACAAGCATAAGTTATGTGGAATGAAAACCATATTTTCAACATTTTTTGATTCCATTAAAATTTTCAAGGCTATCAAATTATTAGAAGAAATGGTCGAAACATGAAGTTTAACGTAATAAATTAAAGCTTATTAGTCAAGCTTCAAAATACTTCTTACAAAAATTATCTATGAGTTTTAGTTTTGAAGTTATATGGACTTGAAAGTGATTAAAAACTGATTTTTTTGAAAAATCGTTAAAATTTCAGGCAGCAATAACTTCTAAACTAATCGACCGAATCAGCCCATCTTTGAACTCAACCGTGGTAATCACACAAAGAATAAGTGTAGGAAATTTCATTAAGATCGGATAAGAACTGTAGACGCAATCGTGTCCTCAAAAGTCAGTTATATCCCATATATATATATATATTTTTGATACATTTTTTTTATATGAAAAATATATTTTTTTTTATATTTTAACATAATTTTTTTATTAAATTTTTTCATGGGGGTAGAGCCTATATACTTTTTAAACAATTTTATCCATAACAATATAACCAAAATTACACATATGACAATTACTGACATACCGGATTCTATAGCACACAAAAAAAAATAAGAAATTTTTTTGTTATTACTAATAATAGATTTTTGATTATATTTTGCTGTTTTAAAAGTGATGTATTCTTTCAATCTCATATAGCACAAGTAAACTTAATAGTCACTGTCGGTAGCGCAGCCTAGTCGTTAATGCGTCAGTCTTTCGTTCGTTAGATCCCGGGTTCGAATCCCACTAAAGCGTGCGCGGTTAGTTGATAATTATAACATTTTTTCTCGAAAAAAAAAAGTGTCTACTAGATTAAAAATTGAATAATTCACATATCTGATGATTTCCGCGTAACCTAAATGATTAAACAAAAAATTAAAAAAAAAAAAAATCGAATTAGTCTTTTTTTTTTAATTTAGGGTAAAAGTACCAATACCCAGCCCGAAACCAGTTGCTAGCCACCGCATGTTGAATTATATCTATATATATTTTGAGCCAATGTTAAAGAATAGGCCCGGCTGGCTACTGGTTAGGGACTAGGTACTTGTGCTTTTACCCTGCTTGAAATTCATATACATTGCTATGTATTTATTGGAAATTTTAATATATGGCCGTACATAATGCATTTTTTGTGACAGACACTCGAAATCTACGACATTTAGCGCCTATAGCCGGCAGCTAAAAATATTAGATAAGATACAGCTGGTAAAAAAGATACCTAATCGTTCTAATAGTGACGTCATCGTCGGATCAAAAAATATTTTTTTGGTACATGTGCGATAGCAAATGACCAAAAAATATCGAAGTAACTTAACGAGCGATCTTGTGACAAAATTTATCATCATTTTGATTCGTCCACTTACTGACTTCTCTCTAATTTTCAACAAATACTCAAAACAATCTTTCCAAATAAATAAACGCGGATTTATAACCTGCCATTAATAGGCACTAAATGTGGTAAATTTCAAATATCTGTCACAAAAACTAATATATTTATCTAGTACAATCGAGTCTAAGACGCTCGTGTGTTGGTACCCTCGCCTTCGGCTCGGGCACCAATCTTCACACTCGCGTCTTAAACACGATCGCACTCGATAGATAAACCACTATTCCCAAACAATTAAATAACTATTTGATGAATACAATTATTTCTATTCTATGCAATCAAATAATTATTTTAAGCATTATAAGTGCAAATATAATCCGGAGTAACATAAATTATTATTAATAACAATATTAATAATGTTGATGTTATTAATAATATGAGTATTATTATTAATATTATAATTATGAATATTATTATAATTATTATTACAATAAACTAGGGCTTACAGGTCCTAAATCGGACCTAATTTTAATTTTCATCAGGTTCTAGATTAAGCCCTTAAGTGCTGAAAACGGAAATTTGTAGCACCTCAGGGACCAAAATTGGACCTAATTTAACATAGAAACAGACTCTATTTGGAGCCTTCAAGTCCGAAAGAGATCCGACTTTAGAAGGCTCTAAATTTCGACTCGGGAACAAAAGTAATTAGTTATCTAAGTAATAATTATCACAACATTTTTAACTTCCCGCTAAGAAAATCGAAGATTTTCAAAAATTTCGGGAAGTTATTGTTTTCACCCCGATTTGCGAAAATCGAAATTCCAACAGATGCCGACGTTTTGAGGTTCTAGGAAGCTATTCTGACTAAATTCAAGATTATGTCCGAGTGTATGTATGTATGTATGTATGTACGTACGTATGTAAATATTCTGTAACTTTTGAACGGATGAACCGATTTTGATCGTCCAGGTGTCATTCGACTCGGCTTGTTAATCACTACAAGCACTGAAAATCGGTAGAGTACGTTCGAAGATATTTAAAAAATAAAATTTTATTATTTAAAAATATTTTTCTCCAAGTTATTTTAAAGACGGAATATTATATTTTTAAACTTTCCTTTTTTTTATATTGCACTAAAAGACATCTGTTTAGGCTTAAGTTATAAATTTTATTTTTATTTTGTTTGTCCAAATATTTACTGTTTAAATGCAGTACACGAAATAGCTTCATTGTTTAGGGATTAAGTTCAAATTTAAAAATTTCCCAATCTCCTCATTTACAACCACTCTATTTCATATTTGTAACATTTTTTTAACCCTGCAATAAAATCAGTCTAGACAAATGGTCCCACGTCCTTGTCCTTCTTGGCCGGCCGCATCATGCCCCTTCCTCTTACCACGTTCCCACGCTGGGTCAGCCCTTTTTCCACTTTTCCGGATACACCCTATGCCCGTAGCCTCCAATCACAAGTCCCGCTTTCCCGCTTTCTCATTTTTCTTACTCCCACTCACTTGGGCCTTGAGCATTTCGAAAAAATTGTTAACTCTAAGAAAGTATTTTTAAGTTTTGCAATTATCAGTTTGTAACAAGCATCTTCACCGAGCAGCAGCTTGGCACTCGGTTAAAATAAATCATCAAATTGCAATCAGCAAATTTTTATACTTAAGCATTTCGTACATATTTATTTTTACATAAATTACTACTGATTCCCGGCAAACTAGTCGCGGAATCATTCAATTTTGACTCAAAATTTGATCAGTCTTGAGTGTTCAGTTTAGTAAGAAAGTTCGTAAGTATCTAATTTGACAGTGTGCGTTGTAGTTACATGTTTAAAAAATTATATATTTTTTAATCTTACTATTATATATTGAATTATAATCCAAGACATAGTGCATTATTTTAGCTCACATCGCGCTATCATATCGTCAGCTGTGAATTCGGTGTTAATTTTAAATAAATTTTCTAATTATTTATCACATTTAAAATGGAAATTAATAAAAGTGTGATTGAACGTGCAGCTGATCATGTCGATAATATTGTTAATTGTCCTGTGATGTAAGTTTCAACTGATAAATTAAATTTTTAAACAATCATTTTGAAATTGTAGCAATAATCACAGATTTCCAAAAGCAATTCATTTGTTCATTAATTGTTGTATTAAATATGAATGATTGTTATTTTTTTAAATGTATAAAAAAAAAAGGAGAAAATCTTTAAAACAACCAAGGATTTATCGGTGCAACAAATGTTGTTACACAAGTCTCAGCAATTTTAATGTTCAACGTCACAAAAGAAGACTTCGCACAGCAACAATTAATAGGAAATATTGTGGAAATTATTATTTAAATAATAAATTTTAAATCTGTAATGTGCGAAAGTTACAAGTAGTATAGGGCATAACTGGGGAGACATGTGTAGCCCCCACCCTGCGGCCCCTGGCGCCAGTCCTAGGGGGTTTTCCCGAGGGGGGGTTGAGGGGGGAAGGGGTCTCGTGACGTCAGAGGGAATTACCTTTGTCGGTGAGGGGGCCCAAATGACTTGTCAAAATATTTGACAAGATGGGCGTGGATGATTGAGTGTAATGGATTGTAGGTGTCAAAATTAATAATATGGGTATAGAAAATTTTATTTGACTGCAGGTGTGCATGATTGAGGTGAGATGATGGGAAATCAGGGTTCAATGGATCATTGGTATAAAATTTATTTGAGAAGATGGGTGTGGTAGATAGAGCTTAGTGGATTGTGTGTGTCCAAAATTAATGAGATGGGTATAGAAAATTTTATTCAACTGCAGGTGTTTAGGATTTAGGTGAGATGATGAGAAATCAGGGTTTAATGGAGCGTAGGTATAAAAATTTATTTGACAAGATGGGTGTGTCAAATAGAGCTTAGTGGAATGTGGGTGTCCAAAATTAATGAGATGGTTATCGAAAATTTTATTCGACTGTAGGTGAGATGATTGTTGGAATCAGGGTACAATGGACCGATGGTATAAAAATTTTGTGGCATAGATAATTTTAATTGAATACAGATGAAATGATTGTTGGATTCAATAAAATGTTTAGATGGAAAACTAATGTAGGAGGGTAAATTTGAATAAGAACAGGTTTTTATTTCGATTTTTTAAGTAGATTTTTTTAAAAATCTAACTATTGTATTTGTCCTCATGGTTGATTTTACAAGGGATTTCGTCATAAACTATCATAATTAGTTGAGTAGAGTTCAAAAATACCACTCGTTGAAAAATTTATATATGTATATATATATATATATATATATATATATATATATATATATATATATATATATATATATATATATATATTGTTACGTTCCCGTAATATTTTATCGATTAAATTTAATTAATTATTTTTAATAAAATAATTTTATACAATGTAACGGAAATCGGTTACGATAAGAGAGTCGCCGTGGCTCCCGGGTAGTCAAAACAGATGACGATGCATGAGACCCGGGCCACGACGATTCTCTCACAGAGAACCTGAGATGCAGCGTCAACATTTCGTCAACTCTGTTGGCTCTATTATATTTTTTATAATGACAAAATAGTCAGTCTTACGAGAGAGCTCATGAAGCTCAAACCTCTGCTCTTCAGCCATAATTAATAAATTATAATTAATCCTAAATTAATTCAACCTTATTTTGGGGTGCCGATTGGCACCCCCAATATTTTCACCTACACCATGGCCCGTCCATAACATTACTATCACCCAGGGGCGAGCGCTTATCAGCTGTTCCACCCTGTCCTATAACTCTGAGCGCTCAACAGCAGTTCGGGTTTCCTTCAGGTTTCCTGCCGATTTTCCTACCATTCACCTGTTATTGTAGAAATAATTATATGGATTTGGAACCGGCATCGAAAATATTTTTAAGTCGCGAAAATTAAATCAAATTAATAATTAATCGAATAATCGACGACCACGGCCCACCAGGGGTCTATAGACACTCTAACGAGGCCAAACCTGGATAAAATTGAATAATTAAAAATAATTTTTATTTTTAATTAATTTGGGATAATTTCCCAAAACGTAACAATATATATATATATTAGGGTGGCGCAAAAAAACCGACTATTTTTTTTTTTTTCGATTTCGCATGAAAATTTGTTTGTTTATGATGTTTTAAGAAGCCTCTCCAAAAATCAGCTCGATAAAAAATTTTTAAGAAGTCGCTCATGAATTTTGAAAATATCAAAAATGAATGAAATTCGGATTTTTGATTTCAAAATTTTTTTTTTCTCGTGACAGAATAGTTTACGTTTGTAAAATCATTACTATGCTGAAAATTTCAGCCCAAAATTCAACTATTTAAACGGCGCTCAAGAATTTTGAATATTTACTGATAATATGTAACTAATAGTTTGAATTGGTTTTTGTATTTTTTATAACTCAATTATTGTTATTTCAGTAAAATATAACTTTTGCAGAACTAAAAATATACAGGACAGTCTTTAACAATAAAATTTAGTAAATTTTGAATAAGCGAAAAAATCTACAAATTGAATTAAAAAATAAATAAGTATGTAAAAAACTTATTATTTCTATTTCTCGGGTTTTATTTTTATTCATTGTCATGTAAATTGATGGTGAAAAAATCGAGAAGCTTTATTATTAATATTCAAGGGTCGCTCAAAAACGTCCAAATGACAGCACTCGGAAACATTCAAAATTCTTGAGCGAGGTTTAAATATTTGAATTTTGGGTTTAAATTTTCAGCGTAGTCATGATTTTACAAATATAAACTATTGCTGCCACGAAAAGAAAAAATTTTTTAAAACAAAAATCCGAATTTCATTCATTTTTGATATTTTCAAAATTCGTGAGCGACGTCTTAAAAATTTTTTATCGAGCTGATTTTTCGAGAGGCTTCTTAAAACATCGTAAACCAAAAAATTTTCATGCGAGATCGAAAAAAAAAAAATAGTCGGTTTTTTTGCGCCACCCTAATATATATATATATATATATATATATATATATATATCAAAGGTTTACTCTCTACTATTCACAATAATAATTTTTTAAAGAAATATATTTAATTTATTATAATAAAATATACAAAATATTCATACGTGAAGAAGATAAAATTGTTTTGAGTTTCTAATGCAAGTCACGAGGT
>CAXHJT010000109.1:0-15792 GCA_964016945.1 Microplitis deprimator
ATGTCAGTTGGTTGGAGACAATCATATTCTGACCATTATCAGTAGACACGGTAGTGCTTCGCGCGAAGTACACGTTTGAATCAAACACATGTATATGTGTGAAGTGTCATGGCGTGAGCTTACCGTGTCTCTATACCGTAGGCTAAATGGTATTTAGTTCAATTTTTGAAAACTATCTTGAAAAAAAAAATTTTTAGAAAATTTCTTTTTTAGTTGAATGACAATCGATTGTTCGTCTCAAAATTATGAATTTACTCATTTCAGTGATGGGAAGTAATTTAAATAATTGGATTTAGCCAGCGTATACTATTGCACCCCCATTTTTAATCCGTTTACGAATTTTTTTCATGCGTTAGGGGCACTGCCAGAGAATAAAAATTCATATGGAATGCCACGATTCAGTAAATATCGAAATTTTTTTATACCAATGATTAATTTTTTCGCCACCAGCGGTACTTTAGTCTGTATTTTTTACTATAGTTTCATAAACAAGTTTATTATGAGCATAAATAAATCCGTTTTATAATCATTAAAAAAATTCGTATTGATATCTAAGATGAATTTTATTTATTAGACGTCAGAATTCATTAATATACTCTCAATCAATTTCCCCCGATTTTGCATAAATGATATAGAAAAAAACTGTACAACTTACTTTAGTTTTACTTGGAATTGCGAGTGGCAGGCAGGTTGTCATAAGTAGAAGAAAAAACTTGACAACTATTTTAAAAAACTAATGTCAATTTTTTACCAATTAGCTTCAATAAAAAAAAATTAAAGAATCCCTAATAGCCACTTTAGCTTGAAATTGACAGCAATTTGACATTGAAATTACCAAAAAGTTGCTATCCAAATTTAACGCCAATTCAAGAGCTAAAGTTGAAAATAAAAATTGGCGGTTAATTTTTAGGTAGATTTTTTTAAAAATCTAACTACTGTATTTATCCTCATGGTCGATTTTACAAGGGATTTCGTCATAAACTATCATAATTAGTTGAGTAGAGTTCAAAAATACCACTCGTTGAAAAATTTATATATGTATATATATATATATATATATATATATATATATATAATATATATATATATATTATATATATATATATATATATATATATTTTATATATATATTTATGCAATAGAACCGACTTTTGAGGACACGATTGCGTCGACAATTCTTATCCGATTTTAATGAAACTTTCTACACTTATTCTATGTGTGATTACCACGGTTAAGTTCGAAGATGGGCTGATTCGGTTGATTAGTTTAGAAGTTATGGCTGTTTGAAATTTTAACGATTTTTCTAAAAAATCAGTTTTTAATCACTTTTAAAGTCCATATAACTTTAAAACTAAAACTCATAGATAAATTCTGTAAAAAGTATTTTAAAGCTTGACTAATAAGCTTTGATTTATGACCTTAAACTTTATATTTAGGCCATTTCTTCCAATAATTTGATAGCCTTGAAAATTTTAATGAAATCAAAAAATGTTGAAAATATGGTTTTCATTCTACATAACTTATGCTTGTCCCATTATAATCCAGTTTCGTCAGTTGTATTTTATTGAGCATAAAATAACCTGTAAATTTCACTGCTATTTTATATTTTAAAAGTATTTCTTTTATTATTTATGATGTATTAAATGTACCTCAAATCCTGATGATTATCACTGGTCTTGTCATTACGATAACGCCCACAGTTTTTATCGGATCTTAATGAAATTTTTTACACTCATTCTATAGGCGATTACCTCGATCAAGTTCAAAGATGGGCTGAATCGTTCGAATAGTTTTAAAATTATGGCTGTTTAAAATTTTCATGATTTTTTGTAAAAATCAGTTTTCAATCACTGTTAAAGCTTATATAACTTAAAAACTAACATTCATAGACAATTTCCGTAAAAAGTATCTGAATGCTTGTCTAATAATCTTTAATTCATGACCTTAAGCTCCATGTTTTGACCTTTTCTTCCAATAATTTGATAGCTTTGAAAATTTTAATGGAATCAAAAAATGTTGAAAATATGGTTTTCATACCACAAAACTCATGCATTTCCCATTGTAATACAATTTTGTGACGTGTATTTTATTGTGAACAAAATAACCTGTAAATTTCACAGCTATTTTATATTTTAAGAGTATTTCTTTTATCACTAATGATGTTTCAAACGTACCTGTACGCTCGGAGATTAATACTGGTCATTACGATAGCATTCACAGTTCTTATCAGATTTTAATGAAATTTTTCACATTTGTTATATAGGTAATTATCGTGATTAAATTCGAAGATAAGCTAAATTGTTTGATCATATTTGAAGTTATGGCTGTTTGAAATTTGTTGCGTAATCGAAACTATAAAAGAATTTAAATTCATTTAATTTAAATTCATATATAGTTTCACTTCCGGCAGATAGAGGCAGCACCTACTGGGGCCTCGTTCATAAATTAAAACTTGATCATGCGCAGCTCGGCGCATGCGCATCTGCCTTTTTCCTGCTTCGTGTCGAGAAGACGGCCGCCATTATCTTTCGCTAATATACATTCTTTTGATAACACGTGTTATTCCAAATCTTTCCATTTTGCGCTCATCTAAGAGTAATTAATTAAAATAATCATTTAAATAAATTCTGCATTCATCGAGCTCATCAAAACTATAATTATTTTTAAAATTTTGGGCACCAGCGCTCATAAACAAATTAATCAAAAACTCAAGAATTCCAGTGATCATCGACCACGTTTTTCAAGAGGTTATTCAAACGGGAGACATCACAGGTGCCCTTTTATTTAATAAATAATTATATCCAGTGTTCTTAAAATTGAAAGACTCTAATTTATAATTAATTAATTATTAACATGCTCAATATTTTAATAAAATTAATAGTAAATTCTCGCTCGGTAGCCTCTGCAATCATGCTACCACGTGTTCATAAAATAAATTCAATTCAGTGCAATTTATTATAAACTCATTCATTTAAATTAAATTCAGTGATAAATCATATTATAAATTAATGAACTCGACTATATATGCATTTTGTGCTATTAAAAATAGTAATTCAAGTGTTCAGTTATAAACTTCGCTCGGTAACCTCTGATTTCATGTTACTGTTTTCCAAGACATTTTTACAATCAAATCAGTGTTCAAATAAATTCAAACTAATTACTTTAATTATTTTAATCAATTACTCGAGCTCAATTTTATAATTTGAATTCAATTAATTACGTATTTATGAGCTCAGACAATTTAACAGTATTAAATAATTAAATCAACGATTTAATTGTGTAACCCAGTGATATTATGTGCTGTGACAAATAAAAATATTGTTATATTTTTTAATATGCGTATTTTCCAAATATCCCAACCACCAACCAGTCCTGGCATGTATTTATTTAATTATTATTACAACAAAATTTTTATGATTCTTAGTCGAAGTCAGTTTGCATTTACCGTTGAAGTTCATATAAAATTAAAACTAACATTGACAGACAATTATATTTTTAATTTAATTCCGTCAATTATATTTCATTGTGAACAAAGTAATCTATAAACTAAAAATATTTTATGTGTTTCAAGTCTATTTACATATATATATGTATGTATCAACGTGGTGGCGTGAGTCAACTGTGTCTCTATCCAACTGTTATATGTCTCTTTAACCTCTCTCATATTTAAACTTCTTAATAATAGATGAATATAAATTCTAACTGTTGTTTATTTACCTATTGGTTTATTAATCTATCAATATTATCTACCAATCCTATAAAAAATCTTTGAGCTTAATCTTTAATTTTTCATTCATTTTTTAAATATTTAAATATTTACTCTTGTTTACTCTTGCCGTTTTTGATAATTTTAATGAAATTACAAATCTCGAATATTTAGTAAACTGTAGAATTTTTCATGAATACATTTCTTGCTACGTATGTATATTTTCGTTCTCAATACTGTTGCTCAAAGCTAGTTTGTCAATCCGAGGTTTTTGTAATATGCGATTAAATTAGCATTGCTCGTAGATTTATAATGAAAATATAACAATGTTCTGGTATTGCACTGCGAACACTGTTCAGTGCTCTTAATGCATGTCGGAGGTCACACCTTGCAGTGGTCACAGTGTATATCGGAACATACCCTATATAAGTGTGCTAACAATATTAAAATCGCAGATTAATCTAGAAGTGGAAAACTAACCTTCAAAAATTGACTTCAATTTTATTTAAAATGAGCAAGGACCGCCTTCGTTTCAAACTAACTGCGAGCTATGGAAAAGTTAGGGAATAATTTTCAGCACTTCGGAGGAACCTAGTCTTGGCTTAAGCTCGCGTAATCATTGAGTAGACCGAGGCTAGGTTCCTCAGTGCTGAGCCAAGGAGAGCCCCTTCGTTTAACTCTAGCAGCTTTTACATGGGATTATCTTGGTTGTTCTGAAAACAGCGGGAAGTTTTAGGGCTGGACCGCCGGGTTAACAAATATACGGATTTTTAGGTGGAATTTTTTAAAAATCTAACTATTATATTTGTCCTCAAGGTCGATTTTTCACGGAACTTCATCATAAACTATCATAATTAGTTCAGTAGAGTTCAAAAATACCATTCGTTGAAAAATTTATATATTCTTCCAATAATTTGATACCCTTGAACTTTTTAATGAAATCAAAAATGTTGAAAATATGGTTTTCATTCCACATAACATATGAATTTCCCATTATAATACAATTTGTCACGTGTAGTTTATTGTAAACAAAATAACCTGTTAATTTCACAGCTATTTTATATTTTAAATAAAAGTATTACTGTTATTTTAACTGGGCTTGTCATGGTAACAGCGATTACAATTATGATCTCATACTAATTAAATTTTCAATACTTTATTTATTTGAAGGTTAGTTTGGTACATTACCTGTATAATGTTATGTCAAATCAACTATCTGAAGTTCTCTATCAATAATAATCGTTGTCTTTTTTTACCTTCACTCCTAGAAAACGAGTCTAATTTCATATCATGACTATACACTTACAAGATATGTATGTATAAAACTATATTTTTATATCGATTAATTGAAAAATCTACCTTCCATTTCGGCTGCCGAATGACCTTTTTTTTTTAATTCGATTGTAAAAAAAATAGTTTACAATTTTTCAAATGAAATTAACGATAAATTGAAATAAAAATTTGCCTGAAAATTGACGAAAAAATTTTTTCTACTCAACATTTGAAGTGAGTTTGCATTCTAATTCAGGTCTTATATTCTCGTCAAATTGTATAGCAAGTTGTATATGAATTGTCGTTGAAAACGGAAAAGTCTCAAGTTGACGGAAATTTGACGAAAAATTTAAGGAAACTTTTGCTAGAGCAATCTGTTCTATTAGGGATGCTTTTAAATAGTTGCAATAAAAACTTTTATAATCACGTAAAGTTTATGTTTAACGTCCTTATGATGTAGTTCTAATTTAATGGTGTAGTTCTATTCGCTAAGCAGTATAAACCTTAATAGTCAAGCTGACAGCAAGCCAAGCGACAACCCATTGCAGCAACTTGTCACTATGTTGACCAAAATAATTGGAATTTCAATAAATTCACCACAACCGGCTGACAACTTTCTGAGAAAGTTACTGGCAAAAATATCAAAGGCACTCCATTATTTGACGGACAATTGCCTTTATTTTTCTCTAAATGTTGGTAACAACTTGGAGTCAACAGTTACAAAACCTGAAAGCTGTCGAGAAGTTGCCGTCAACTTAATCGCATTTCATCGACACTAACTTTCTAACCAGGGTTCTGTAACATTTAAACCAAAGACAGTACAACTACGACAGTCTAACCGTGACATTTCAACCGATGACAGTTCAACCGAACGACATTTTAATCGAGGACACTTTAACTGAACAACAGTTCAACCTAGCGACATTTCAACTGAAAACGATGAAACCAAACAATATTCAAACATTTAAACAAAAACTTATAAATTTTAACATGTACAGTATCATATTATAATATAAAAACATTAACATTAATATTTATTATTAAGAAGTCATTATTGAACTTTATTAGATCATTATTATATCATATTATATTATAAATTGTGATATATATAACTCACAGATGATTATGTATCAAACAAAATTATTCAAATTTAGTTATAATGCAATAAAACAAATTAAAACATAAAAAATACTTAATTATTCAAATAAAAATTACAATGACAAAATAGAAGCCACATCATGTAAATATTTTAACTTTTTAGTGGAATCATACTGTCCAACAATATTTTTAAGTCGATAATCAATGTCCATATACATTTTCTTGCGTTTTGGAACAACATTTAATCCGGTATTCAATTGAGTTATGAGTGTTTCAGTCATAGCCTGCTCGCACTTGATTACTTTTATATATTTCGACATTGACGCATGTGTAACTCAAACTTTCTGATTAAAAGAGTTATGCCAACCTTCGAGGCCATTATTGGATTTCATTAACTCCTCTAATACAGCCGTATAGCAGTTCCATAGATCCAATGAAAACAATGGCTTCAAACGCCGTTTACCGCTACTTGATGGTACGCAAACCCAGGTCCGTTCGAAATAATTCACTACAAGATCCAATACAACTTCTTTATCTTTATAGAATTTAGATTTTATTAATTTATTAAAAGCATTGTTAACATCACTTGCAGGAACAAACGCAAGAGCCATCAACATTCGCAAATTCAAAGCGAACCTTACATAATTATTACAAGATTTTCGTAAGCCAAAAGATTGTACATGTCTTCATATGCACTAAGTGAAATTAAAGAAGCATTTAGCAATATCAACACCAGGAAAGTATAATGTAAAAGCATTGATAAAAACAGGTTCGAAATCTATCATCATATGCTTCAGATTAAGATTAGATAAGCGATTTTTTAGCACAGACAAAACTTCAGAGTGCATTGACATTCTTATTAGGCATTAAAATATATACTAAGGGAAGTAGTTTACCGTTAACTACACCATGAATCGTATACAGCTGCTTAAAGATTGAAGGAACAGATGAAAATTTTCCATCTCCAGCCCGCTCAGTATATTCAGCCAAAGTTTTTGTGTTCTGATCAGTGGCAAAAATCAAAAACCTAGATCGGTTACCACCACTATCGTGCAATAACATTTCGTGACCTTTAGTCGTCACAGTAAAACCATCAGGTATGACTAAAGCCGTACGTGATGATGGATCAGGAAATGTAACCTCATCAGCTTTACGTATTCGCTAAACATCCCTTGTAAGAGAAGACATTTTCGGTAACCGTGCTGCAACGGGCGATGATACAGATGCAAGAACAGACCCAATAATACTTTCAGTTGTGAATTGGTAAATCACCAATAACACTCCCTACGATTACATTATTAATCAAATATTTTAGTATAAATTAACAACTAAATATCAAATAACAATCAATTGATAAATTCAACGTAATTAACTTACCTGTTCATTTTTCACTATCTGTACGGATAATTGCGGGACAAGTCGAGGATAAATGGAATGATATGCAACGCCAGGTCATGCTGTTTTTATTAATGGTTTTTTAATAATATAAATAACAATCAATGTAAAGATGTTTTTTCTTTTTAGTAGATAATATGAACTTTAACGGCATTATCGCAAATTCTCGCATAATAATTAGATAAATTAAAATGGATAAGCGTCAGTCAACTGAATAAGCAGAAATGTCAATGTATAACAAATAAACGTGTGACGCTGTATGTTCAGTGATGAGCTTAATTGATTTATATAAGCTTCGTGCATTTTCGCTACGTCCGGGAGCTGCCGAACTCGCTACTGCTCTCAAGGACAGTATAGTGCCGGGTCACTTGCTATCTGAGCCCAATACATACAATTACTAGCTCATGGCCGCATCAAATCGGCATGAGGACCCGCTACCCACAGGCCGATCAGATAATTCGTCTTATATCAACCGGCCAGTCAGAGAATTCGCCTTATACCGAGAGCTTGGCAGCCAATACGGGAAATTGGCTATCAACTACTTCTTGTTGGCGCGCTTTTAAGCCGATGAGGAAATTCATTTTATGCAGCGAGGCTGCCACGTCACCACCGATCAGTAACAACGACGATATGACTTTCTCCATCATCAATTCTACAATGTGCTTTGTTACTTACAACCTTGTGTACTAGAACCGCTCTGCTAATTAATAATTATAAATTAATTCTTGTGTGATATAATTGTAAACAGCTACGTTGTATTATCCTCAATATTTAGTTAGTATACGAAGGCTGCTATTTATTGGAAATAAATTGATTATTATTCGCGTGTAATTAATTACTAAATTAATTTCCGTGAAACTAACCGCTATCGACCACGTGTCGAATTCATACGTGATTCCATTACAGTTGGCATTCGCTATCGCGTATCTTTTAAGACGCATTCGCTATAATTATTGTTTCTCACAGTTTAAGTGTAAATGAATCACTAATTTCTTTATTGAAAAAATTTGTGTAATTTTTAATTGTTTCAAAATCCTTATGCCTAAACCAGATCCTCTTAGTTTATTCACTCATTTAACATTTGGTCCTTTGAGCAGGATCTGGCGTGATTTAAACAATTAACAATTATTAAAATTAAAAATCGTAAAAAAATAAAATTTTGAGAATAAAGTGTGTGGTGTAAGTGATTGTGTCGTGAAAATCGCTAAGTGCCGTGGGTATTGCTGAGTACTGCTAGAGTGCTGCCCGTGGTGATCAAGTTTGCACACCGGTGTAAAAAGACATTTTAGTTATATAAGATCGAAAACTTAGCGTCGGTTTCACGTTTCGCGTCTATTTTGTGCATTACGTGTAATCAAGATGGCCGCGAAGTTCAAGTTGCTCTTCAAATGCAACGCATTGACACGATGCGCAACATGTCCAACCCCTTCACCGAGGAAGTACTCGCTACCCAAGGTGGCGCCGCTATCCATGCAAAACTCGCTATTCTCAATGACTTGTGGACCAGATTCAACACAACTCATGAAAGACTGTATGATGATGTACCTGAGATCATCGCTAACGAATATTATACAGGTAAGGCTTTTGAACCCGCTAACGTAGCATGGGATTCGTTTAAGGACCTATTCACTTCGCTCGTCATCAGTGAAAATTCGCTAACTGGATCACAAAAAATGCATTATTTCAAGACTCAAGTAAAAGGTGAGGCCACTGCATTACTCGTTAACGTACAGATTACAGATGACGCTTTTCAACTCGCTTGGGAATTGCTTAGCACTTGCTACATAAGTCCACATCGATTGCTCGATATGCACATCGATGATTTGCTGGATCGCCAACCGCTGACTTCCCACTCCGCTGCTGAACTGAATGCGCTGCTACTCGCTAATAAGAAATCGCTGGATGCCATCGCTCCTTTGGGAATACCAATTGGTGAGTTGGACCCATTTTTAATCTGCTTAATAGTTCGTTGCTTGCCATCAGAACTAAGAGTGGATTGGATGGCTTCGCTTGGGTTATCCAATGAATTTTCCACCTACAAACAACTACATGACATGCTTAAAGCAGAGGTTCGTGCGTGGGAAAATTTAGAAATTGGCGCTAGACTAACTTAAGCTTAATCTAAGGTGGTGGTTGACAGACCACCATCTCCTGAATCATATGCCAAGTCAGCCGCTCCAAACAAACAGGTTAAGTTTGTTAACAGTCGATCTGCTACCGCACCTCTACTGCCTCCTACTACTAGTTCTGCTAGCTACGTTGCTCGTACTCTAAAGGAAAGAACGAGTGAACCAGAAATGTGCCCAATATGCAAGCAGAAGCACTTTGTTCTGTTTTGCCCGAGCTACCCGAGAGCATCACCTCAGAATAGAAAAACGATTGTCCAGCACTACCACCTTTGCTACAATTGTTTGAGACGCCAGCACTACGCTGATTGGAACACTGAGAAGAAGTGCCGCCATTGTGACCAGCCACATCACACGTCGACGCACATTGACGATGGTGTTGCCGCTTAATCGGTACAGAATGCTCCTGTATCGACCTCAGGTAACAAATAGATCCAATCTTGGTAACTTTTTGTGTTTAATTCGCTAACTTAGTCTGCTTTCCGCTCACTCGCTCAATGTTTTACTCGCTACTGCTATTGTTAAGTTACATTCGCTAACAGGAAGGATATGTTCTGCTCGTGTACTTATTTATCAACGATCGGAGCTATCCTTTGTGACGCATTCGCTAATTAAGAAGCTGGATATACCACTCAGTAAAGCAGCTGTACCATGACGAGAGATTAGTAATGTGTCAGCTGGGCATTCGCTTGGGTCATGCAAGATGACGCTGCATTCACTAAACAACAACGCTTCTGTTACTATCCAAACTCATGTGCTTGCTCTATTGACAGTAAACTTGCCGTCATTCACGCTAACTAGAAAGAAATGGCCGCATATAACTGGTCTACAGCTCGCTGATCCAGACTTCTTGACTCCATGACCTATTGACATCATTCTGGGTACAGCGCCAGCTGCGCATATAATCAACGCTAAAATAAGGAAGAATAAAGAGAATGACCCAATCGCTCAGTCAACGACGCTTGGCTGGATTATTTATAGCTATGTGGACACCACTACATCAAAATTTACCGCTTATGGTCATCATGTCGCTGTTGATGGTCATCTACAAGACTCGTCGAGCAAGTTTTGGTATCAAGAAGAGCCACCGACAGAATTCACTATACGCTATACTGAAGAAGAAGAAAAAGAGTGTGAACAACACTTTGTCAATACACACTACAGACAGTCTGAAGGTCGATATGTCGTTCGCTTTCCGCTTAAATCTTCGCCAAGTCAACTGGGTGACTCGCTGAGAGCTGCACAATACGCTTTACTACGTCTTCGGAAACGATTGGAGAACGATCCAGTCTACAAGAAGTTGTACTTCGACTTCTTGAAGTAATATGAATACTTAGGACACATAAAACGCATTAAATTAAAGGATTAACCACCGAATAGCTACCTGTCGCCTCATCATGGGGTTCTAAAAAAAAAGAGCACTACCACCAAGCTCAGGGTGGTATTTAATGAGTCGTGGAAGACAACATCTGGCGTATCAGTCAACAAGATACTTCATGTGGGCCTCAAAATTCAAGTTGACATCAGTGACGTACTTATTCACATCCGCTGCCACCGCTATCTATTCGCTACTGACGTAACTAAAATACTTCGTCAGATTGCAGTTCACAAGGAAGATCATCATCTACAGTGCATACTCTGGTTTGACAAAGATGACATCCCAACAGTATTTGCACTCGCTACGGTTACTTATGGAACAACATCACCTCCATATCCCGCTGGGAGAGCACTTTTACAACTCGCTGAAGACGGAGGAAATAAATTTCCAAAAGCTGTTGAACTGCTGACAAATACACACTATGTTGACGACATCTATGGAGGCGCAGATGAACTCGCTGAGGCAATTCAAGTTGCTCTCGACACAAAAAATATCTGTGCCGCAGAATGTTTCTCGCTTGCAAAATGGGCAGGTAATTCTACAGAACGACTCTCTCAAGTCGCTCTAGCTGAAACCCAAGAAGATACACCAAAAGAACTTGGGGATACTACGGTAAAAGTGCTCGGGTTAACCTGTAATTCAACACAGAATAAATTCCAGTTCGGCTATTCGCTTCCAGAAGAATCACTAACTACCAAACGCACAATTTTATCTGAAATTGCTCGCTTGTTTGACCCATTGGAATTTTTGGCACAGATCATCGTGAGAGCCAAGGTGTTTATCTAGAAGCTCTGGCTGCAGAACTTCGACTGGGATGCTACGCTATCTACGCTTCTTCAAGAATGAAATTTGTTTCGAGATGAACTACATCAGATCTCGAAGATTCAGATACCCCGCTGGAATCATGTAAAAAATGGTGTATCGATCGAAATTACATGGATTCTCTGACGCTTCACAACTCGCTATGGCTGCTGTCGTTCATCTAAAATTTACTGACTGCACCACTGAAACCAATAACTATACCAAGAATCGAGTTCAATGCCGTTGTCTCACTCGCTTAACTGGTACTCTACGTCAAGAAAGTCCTGAAACTTGAAAATATACTAATTTTCTTGTGGACAGACTCCGCTGTATCCTTAACGTCGATACGAAACAACCCAGCTAGATCGAAAGTCTACATTCGCAACAGAGTTATCAAGATTCAAGAATCGCTACCAAGTGTCAACTGAGATTTTGTGCCAGAAAAACTTAACCCAGCTGACTGCGCTTCGAAAGGTTTAACAGCAGCCAAACTAGAACAGCATTCACTATGGTGGACGGGACCTAAGCGGCTCTGACAATCAAAAGAAAACTGGCCATCTTTTGACATCCCTACGCAGACGGTATCACATCTTGAAGAACGTCCAGGTCTAGTTTTTACCACCTTCAAGGCAGATTTACACCCGCTATACACGCTACTTGATAAATTCTCTAAGTCGTCACCGTTACTTCGCACGCTTGGAATCTGTGTACGTGCCATCGCTAAATTTAAAAAAGTGCCACACTCTACACAGGCCACAACACTCTCTACAGTTGACTTGGAACTCGCAAAGACTTTGTTGATAAATTATACTCAAAGTCAGTATTATTCGCAAGAGCTGAAACTACTGAAAGACGGTGATTCTCTACAACGAAATCATCGTCTTGCTAAATTGATTCCCTACGTCGACTACAACGGAGTACTCAGAGTCGGCGGTCGCTTGAAAAATTCGCTACTGAATGATGAACAAAAAAATTCAGCCATTTTACCAAGATCATCACGCTCGAGTACGCTATTGATAGATCATTCGCATCAGAGAACATTCCACGGGAAAACTCAATTGACTCTCGCTGATTCACGGAGATCTGTCTGGATAGAAGGTGGTCGTGCACAGCAATTAATAGGACAATTATCATCCGCTCGTGTGAGACCATCTAATCTATTCCTACACACTGGAATAGACTACGCTGGGCCAGTTACACTCAAGACTTTTCAAGGTCGAGATGCCAAGACCTATAAAAGATAGATCGCGGGTTTTGTATGTCTCACTACGTCCGCTATACATATTGAAATTGTCAACGATTACTCTACTGGCGCTTTCGTTGCAGCATTTAGAAGATTTACTAGTCGGAAAGACGCCTGCAGTACCCTATACTCGGACTGTGGTACAAATTTTGTAGGAGCAGACGCCATGCTAAAGAAAGGATTTGCAGCAGGATCGGGACAGCTAAAGCAACTTTAGTATTTACTCGCTACAGATGGCACAGAATGGAAGTTCAACCCGCCAAGCACTCCCCACTTTGGTAGCAAGTGGGCAGCCGTAAAGTCAATCAAGTTCAATCTTATACGAACTATCGGTGAATCGCTATTGACTTACGACCAACTCGCTACAGTTTTAACACAGATTGAAGCTGTGTTGAATTCAAGACCAATCGCTCCGCTATCTAAAGGTCCTGCAGATTTAACCACTCTGACTCCAGGACAGTTTCTCATTGGTGAACCGCTAATCGCAGTACCTGGACACTCGCTACTGGAGAAGAATGCCGCTACGTTGTCACGCTAGCAACAATTACAACAAATGTTCCAACAATTTTGGAATAGATGGTTATCCGAGTATCTACAACGTCATCAGTCAATATCTAAGTGGCATCATCCATCAATTAACATCAAAGTGGGTTCATTAGTCTTGCTGACTGATGAGAGATTCTCACCATCGAAAGGGCCGCTTGCACGAGTACTCGCATTACATCCAGACAGGGATGGCCTGACTCGAGTAGTAACTCTGAAAACCGCTACTACGAAACTTGTTCAACCAATCGCTAAGCTGTGTGTACTACCAGTTCACTCTCCAGATGACAATCCAGTCGACACCGTCGCCAGCGCTGGGGAGAATGTTCAGTCACGAGCTTGATTAATTTAAATAAGCTTCGTGAATTTCCGCTAAGTCCGGGAGCTGCCGAACTCGCGATTGTACAGAGAGCATAGAGTGCTGGGTCACTCGCTATTTGGACCCGACACATACTAAAAACTCCCTCAGGACCGTGTCAAGACGCTATGGGAAACCGCTACCAGCCGGCAAATCAGATAATTCGTCTTATATTGGCCAGCCAATAAGAAAATCCGCTATCAACTACTTCCTGTTGGCGCGCTTTTAAGCCTATGGGAAAATTCGTCTTATGCAGCAAGGCTGCCACGTCAACACCAAGTGCCGACGATGACTCAGCGACGTTTTCATCTACTCATTCTACAACGTGCTTTGCTACTTGCAACCTCGTGTTTTCTCTCGTGCTAAAATCGCTTCTCTTTGCTATAATTATTTCTTGTGTGATATAATTCTTGATCCGCTACGCTAAATTATCCTCAATATTTATTCAGTAAAATAAGGCTGCTATTTATTGGGAATAAATCTGATTGTTACTCGCGTGTAATTAATTATAAATTAATTTCCGTGAATATAACCGCTATCGACCACGTGTCGAAGTTTATACGTGAATCTTTTCTTTAGTTTGCATTCGCTATCGCGTATCTCTTAGTCGCATTCGCTATAATTGTTAAGTTTCTTACAATTTTAAAGTGTAAATAAGCGTAAATAAATATCTAATTTATTTATTGTTAAAAACTGTTTAATTTTTAATTGTTCAATTCCTCACGACTAAACCAGATCCAATTAGTTTATTCGCTCATTTTACTCATTATTATTATTATAATTATTATTATTATTATTATTATTATTATTATTATTATTATTATTATTATTATTATTATTATTATTATTATAATTATAATAATAATTATAATTATTATTATTATAATTATAATTATAATTATAATTATAATTATTATTATTATTATTATTATTATTATTATTATTATTATTATTATTATTATTATTATTATTATTATTATTATTATTATTATTATCATTATTATTATTATTATTATTATTATTTTGAAATGACGGGATGACGGCTTTTCTGATCTGCTTAATTGACTTTTTATTTAATTCTTGGGTAACGTTTCGTTGAACTTAGTTCAACATCTTCAGACCCTTAATTTTTCTAAATAATAAATACAATAAATTTTATAATTTTTCAATGTCAGTATAACAATTAAAATAATTTTAACTTAAAATAATAACAATTTTTTACATTATAATTGACAATTATTTATATGATTAGTTAACTTACAATTATTGTGGAAGTCAATTATTTGTTTGTATATAAGTATAAAAATAAAAATATAAATATCTGCAGCACGTGTTGATTTTGTAGGTTATAGTTTTAATGTTTAAATATTGCTGTATATTTCAATTAATTTTAATTTTCTTTTTTGGTATTTTAATAAAACGACAAGTTTTTTTAATCATTTTAGTCTGACAATAATTATTTTAATATATCCTTAAGTATTTGTTTAAAAATTAAATAAATAATGAGAACCTGTCGTGACAATAACGTGAAATCAACTATATCTCAAGCGTGAGTAAGTGTAAATATATATGGATAAATATATGTTCAATTAAGCAGCTGGCAATATAGTATCACTCAGACGCTAAGTATCAATACATGTCAACATTATCAACTTAATCTAATGTCGGTAAAAACAGTTATGTGTTGGTCTATTATAGGTTTATTAAAATACCAAAAAAGAAAATTAAAATTAATTGAAATATACAGCAATATTTAAACATTAAAACTATAACCTACAAAATCAACACGTGCTGCAGATATTTATATTTTTATTTTTATACTTATATACAAACAAATAATTGACTTCCACAATAATTGTAAGTTAACTAATC
>CAXHJT010000110.1:0-13248 GCA_964016945.1 Microplitis deprimator
CAGAAGTCACTCGGCTAGTAACTCTCGTTGAAGAGGGTTACAGGTATCGGGATGTCGGTGACATGCTAGGCGTTAGCGCATCGGTCGTGTCGCCTGTACGCGATATCAAGAGACAGCTGGATACGGGCGACGGCCAGGACAAGGTCGTCGACGTGAAACGACTCCTCGCGATAATCGAGCAATAGTTCGACGTGCTCGGCAAGAACCTTTTGTTTATGCGAGAGTCATTGCTCAGGATGTTCCAAACCGTGACAGCAACAGCAACAACAACGACGACGACGACGACGACAACCTCGAAACATTTCACGCCAAACAGTGACCAATCGTCTTCGTGAGTTTGGGTTGCGAGGCAGAAATCCGGTTCGGGTACCAATGCTGACGGTCAGACATCGCCGAGCTCGTCTAGCGTACGCTCGCGAACATTTTGGATGGAACTGGAGGCAATGGACCAACGTTTTGTTCTCTGTTGAGTCTCGGTTTTGCCTGTACGGTGACGACAGAAGGCCCCGAGTTTGGCGTCGCTAAGGTGAACGTTTTTAACAAAACTTCACTCGCCCTGTTGCTACCTTCAATGGAGGATCGGTGATGGTTTGGGCTGGGATTTCATGATCGTGGCGAACTCCTCTAGTAATCGTTCGTCAATCCCTCAACGCCAGACGCTACATTGACCAAATTTTGAGGCCAGTTGTCTTGCCTCGACGACAAGCTGTGAGGAGATTCATCTTTATGCAAGATAATGCTCGCCCTCACACAGCCAACGTGACTAGACGATTTTTTGAGAGATATGACATAACGTTGCTACGACATCCACCAATGAGTCCCGATCTCAATCCTATTGAGCATGTGTGGGATATAATGGGGCGTCGATTGCGCCGGGAATATCCGAATTTGCCGAATTTAGCTGCATTAGAACGTGCATTGCAGCGAATCTGGCAAACGATTCCGCAATTGGCAATTCGTCGTTGCATTAGTATGCGACTTCTGGCTCAGATAAATGCCGCCTAGGCATGATCAAAAATTAAAAAAAAAAATTAAGTTTGCAAAAATTTTTAACAACTTTTTTTTTTTAAATTTATCAAAATTAAAAAAATAAAGATTAGTTTTGAAAAAAACTGTTCTTTTTTTTTTTTTTTTAGAGTACAAATAAACTTCGCTGAGAGTATCAATAATTAATCGCATAAATTTTCGTAGGTTGAGTACATGAATACCGGTTAGGGGTATCAACTTTAATTTAATGCAATTAATTTGGGATAAGGAAAATTGTGGTACGCCTATGCCGAATCATGTCAAAATTCAGTGAGCATTATTTTCTGAGATGTTTGAAACATTTTAAAACACAAAAAAAAAAAAAATTCAAAAAAAAAAATTCAAAAAAACATTTTTTTTTTTTTCTTAATTGCAACCGCTAATGAGTACCAAATTGACAAAAACAATGAAAAAACGATAATTGTTTTCATTTCGATAGTCATAACAAAATTAAAGGAACAAAACTTGTTCCTTTAATTGTTTTGGAAAATTTTGATCAATCCACCCCGAAAAACGGCTCGATGGATCAATTTAAAAATTTACAGGGTTATTGGGGGTACATTAAGCTAAAAAATTCCCTGGCAACATTATTTTTTTTAACAATATTTACAAAGTAGCGGTTGATTTACTGTTTAGCCAAAAAAAGTCACTTTTTTGTACTCACTTCATAGGGATGTTAAGGATAAAAAAAAATTTTTTTCATAAAAATTGATGAAAGGGTCTTGTAGGGAATTTATTCAAGTTTTCAACGCCACCCTCAAATTTACTGTGCGCTCATTAGTACCTGAAATATCGACGATCAAACCCAAAAGGATCATTTTCCGTTTGAAGGCTGATATCTCAGCGACAAGTTATCGTACGAATCTCCAAAAAAATGGAAATTAAAGCTGATTAAATTTGCTATCCGACCTATGCATTGGTTTAGCTAAACGATTTTATTTGCAGCCCGTGGACTCTCTCAAAGAAAAGGAAAAATTTAGAAAATTTTTTTCTCGCGGTATTTCTCATGTTTGCGCAATGGCTGGAGGTCTAAAAAAAATTGATGAAAATGAGTTGAAACTAGAGATTTCAAGCTACAAAATGCTTTTTTTTGTTTTTCGATTCAATTATTTTTCACAAAGTTACAGCCTTTCAAAAATCACTAATAAATTTCTAAAATTTTTCTGTTCCTTTAATTTATGGCATGAGTGTATAATCTACAGACATTTCTTAATCCATTTTAATTTTTATAAAAGTATAATTTTCTATCATTTTTTTTTTAAATTCAGTTTATTTGCTCAAAAATTAGTTGGGGTCGTACCGATCACAGTTATGGGGTCACAACGGTCAATTCATTCACTTGTTTTTTCGACTGACAATTCGTGTGTTTGTTTAATAAAAATATTAACCAATATGTTATTTAATAAGCAATTATATAATTAATTAAGGTAAGCTTTTTTAGAATTTATTATTTTGTTGACAATTATTGACTAAGGGACCAAACGTTTATCGTGTGATCGTTTTACGAAAAACAACGTCGTTTTAAAACTTTGCGCAATAAAAATGTTTAGTCTGTGAGCTTGCTGCGATGATTTCATTGATGAAAATAAAAATACTTTTATTTAATACAATTTATTGAATGATAAGTGTAAAATTATTGACTTCTGTTGAATGAACTTTGTATGCTGCGAAAACTCTTATTTCCAGACCGACAGCGTTTTTAAAATCGTCATCAGGAAAACGATGTCGCTTTGTTGTTATACAGCATATATTCACGATTTACTGTTAATTTCGGCGATCCCCGGGTGAAAATATTTCAAACTGAAAAAATGAGAATTTTTTTTCTCGGCCGAAAAAGGCCCAAGTACACGGCAAAAAAGGAACTGTAATAAATAAAGCTTGATATCTAATAATTATAATATTTTTAGCAATTAATATTCTTTTAAATAGTAAAATCATGATTTCAATATTCAATAAATAATAATTATAAATTGAATGCTAAAATATATAGTTCATTTAGATAAAATTATTATTTAAAACTATAAAGAAGACAAAGTAAATGCAGGAATAATTATACTTTAAAGATTAACAGCCAAGGCTTAAATATCTGTTGTTTGTAAAATAAGAAATTAAAGTCTCAAATAATAAAATATAAAGGATAGAATATAATAAATTTAGTTAGAACATTATTGTGTAAAGTCCTTTAAATAAGAAACTTTACCAGGAGTTGCTTTTAAATTTTAATATTAGTCAACAGTCAAATTTAATGATATAAACGAGAAAAAATAAATTTTCACGGATATTTATTATTTAAGTAAATAATAAATATTCCCACTTAAATTAATAAAAACTGACTATGTGAAACTGTACATTATACTTCATCAATTTGTAAAAAGTATATATGAGCCTCAGCAAATTTTATCGTTTGATGCAGTAAAATTTCATGCTCCACCATCATCCCGGCTGTCCAATTTCAAAACACAGTAAGTGACAAATTTTTCAAAATCGATTTTTTAGTATTTTTAGTTCCAGTGGAGTTTTGTGAACATGATTCTATACATATTTCAAAAATTTTATTTTTGTCAGTTACTGCGTTTTGAAATTGGGCAGCCGATCCATTTAAGTACGAAAATAACTTTAGGCTTTCATACGCATGCGGTGGTCGAGCGCTCTAAGTGCAAGGGATTGGACTCTGTTCACGAAAGGTTCGTCGGTTCGAGCCCGTGAGACGGCTGAAATTTTTCTGATGATTTTTCATATAAAAATTCGAACATCTATATACTGTACCGACAAATTTAGTTATTCATAATACAGACAAGGATGCAATCAATTAGATGTACGACGATAAGAAAAACAGATAATAAAAGAAAGGAGAGGGAGGGGGTGAAATCAGATACCCAAATGTAACCTTGTACTACGAGAGCAATGGTAAAAGCCAGAAGTAAATAATTCAAAATAAACAAATATAAAATAGAAGGAAACAAAAAAAAAAAAAAAAAAAAAAACAGTTTCATTATTTCAAATAATAAAAATGAGGGTTTAGAACAAAAATTATGAGTATGGTTGCACAAGATAAAATAACGATCAACTAATGAAATTATATCGACTTGGAGATTTTTATTGTTTGAAACTTAAAAATTTATGGTCTAAGTTTTAATTTTTTCCATAGTCAGTCTAAAAAATATCATCTTGCTAATGAAAATATACAATTCAAGATAATAATCTTTACTAATAATATATTTATTATTTACTTTAATAATAAATATCCGTGAAAATTAATTTATTATCGTTTATATCATAAAATTTGACTGTTGACTATTATTAAAATTCAAGCAACTCCTGGTAAAGTTTCTTATTGAAAGTACTTTACAAAATAACGTTCTAACTAAATTAATTACTTTCTATTCTTTATATTTTATTATTTGAGACTTTAATTTCTCATTTTACAAACAACAGATATTTAAGCTTTGGCTATTAATTTTTAAAGTATAATTTTTTCAGCATTTACTATGTCTTTTTTATAGTTTTAAATTATAATTTAATCTACATGAACTATATATTTTAGCATTCAATTTATAATTTTAATTTAATAAGTATTGAAATCATGATTTTACCATTTGAAAAAATATTAATTGCTATAACAATATTACAATTATTAAACATCAAGCTTTATTACAGTTCCTTTTTTTCCGTGTAAGAAATAAATGTTGAAAATTATAATTCGTTGATAATGAGAAATTTTGCTCGTATGAAGTTAAAGAAATCGATTTTTCATTTTCGCTCATTAAAATATATTGCCACTAAGCCACGAACTGTCATATAACTTACATCAATGATACCACAAACGCAAATTTTATATTATATCAAAATATACACTATTTCCATTAAAATTATGTCACGATAAATATTTAATTATTAAATGTTTTTACTGTCTTATATAAAATTATAACTTAGTGAATTACTAAAACATTTTATAAATTGAAAACATAATTTTTCTCGAAATTTTGCAATATATTTTTAAGTTCCACAACTTGAAAATTTGTTATGTTCTATTTTGAGTTGCATGAGATATTTTTTTAAGTACGATAATTTTATTAAAAAAAAAAAAAATACTATGACCGAAAACAGGCCGATTCATTTGTCGGCCAAATATCGACCTTTTTAAGAAAAATAAAAATTTCTCTGCCAATTTTCAGACTATTTAATAACATTAAAAATTTTTCGGTGTGTTTTCAGCCAACTTTCAGCCTCTTTAAATAAAATTTTACAGTTTCGACGTGATTTCGGCCAAATTAAGCAGTTTCGGCCTATTTTCGGCCAAATATTTTAACCTAGGGCAGTATCCATATAAGTAAATTAAACCTTAACCATTAAATATTTTAATTACTTTGTTAAAAAAAAAAAATAATCAATAACAAAACGTCGACTCTGCATAATGTTTACTCATTGACCTTGTTATTATGAATTCAATAAGAAATAATAATAAAATTGATTATTTAATACAGTTTATTAAATAGTAGGCGTGAAATTAATTTGGGACATTAGAGTTGTTATTGATAATCCGAACTTTATTTCAGAGTCATTTTAAAGGTAATGATGTCATTTTGATGTTAAACAACGGATACTCAAGATTGGCTGTCAATTTTGACTATTAGGACAAAAAAATAAAATACAGCTTAACCAATTTATATTTTGTTGAAAATTATTGGGTGTAAATAATGGAACGTCGATTTCTGGGATCGTTTCACGAAAAATGATATCGTTTTATAATCTCGCGCAATAATAATATTTAGTCCGGCATCGTTTTTGAAATCGTCTTTCGAAAAACGATGTCGCTTAAGTGTTATACCGGATATATATATTAACAATATGCTGTCTATTTATAGAACGGAACCCAAATAAATAAATTAAATTATAAACAATTAAGATTTTAATAATTTTTTTTAAAATTGTTAAGTAAATAACAAAACGCCGCTTTTTGAAATCGTTTTACAAAAAGCGATGTCGTTTCAAGACTTTGCGCAAAAAAAAATATTTGTCTGTGAGCTTGCTTTGAGAAAACTAGTAATGAAAGTAAAATAGTATGTCATTTAATACAATTTACTTAATTATAAGCGTGAAATCAATAATTTATGTTTAATGAATTCGGTATGGTTCGAAAAAAGTAGATAATGCTGGTCCAACATCGTTTTTGAAATCGTTTCTGAATTAACGACGTCGCCTTGATTTTATGCCGCAGAAATAAACAATTTGTTGTCAATTTGGCGATCGATACCTGAATAATTAAATTTGAAATCAATCAACCCATATTTTAATTATTTTGTTGAAAATAAATGAATTAAAGAAATAATATTTTTCGTGTGATTGTTTTACGAAAAGCGATTTCGTTTTACGACTTCGGACAATATAGTTTCAATCTGTGAGTTTGCTGCAATGATTTAGTAGATTAAATAAAAAAAAATCTTATTAAATACAATTTGTTAAATGATAAGAGTAAAATGATCTATTTCTGTTGAATTAACTTGGTATGTTTCAAAAACTGTCATTTTTAGTCCGCCATCGTTTTTGAAATCGTCTTTAGAAAAACGATGTCGCTTAAGTGTTATACAGGATATATATATTAACGATATGCTGTCTATTTACGGAATGGAACCTAAATAATTGAATTAAATTATAAACAATTAAGATTTAAAAAATTTTTTTAAAATTATTAAGTAAATAATGAAATGCCGCTTTTTGTAATCGATTTACAAAAAGCGATGTCGTTTCAAGACTGCGCAAAAAAAAAATATTTGTCTGTGAGCTTGCTTTGAGAAAACTAGTAATGAAAGTAAAAAAGTATGTCATTTAATACAATTAACTTAATTATAAGCGTGAAATCTACAATTTATGTTTAATGAATTCTGTATGGTTCAAAAAAAGTAGATAATGCTGGTCCAACATCGTTTTTGAAATCGTTTCTGAATTAACGACGTCGCCTTGATTTTATGCCGCAGAAATAAACAATTTGTTGTCAATTTGGCGATCGATACCTGAATAATTAAATTTAAAATCAATCAACCCATATTTTAATTATTTTGTTGAAAATAATTGAATTAAAGAAATAATAATTTTCGTGTGATTGTTTTACGAAAAGCGATGTCGTTTTAAAACTTTGCGTAGTAAAAAATGTTTAGTCTGTGAGCTTACTGCGATGATTTCACTGACTAAAGTAACAAAAATTTCATTTAATACAAATTTTTTAAATTATAATCGCAATATAATTTATTTCTGTCGAATTAATTTAGTATGTTTCAAAAATTGTTATTTTTAGTTTGATATCGTTTTTGAAATCGTATTTAGGAAAACGATGTCGCTTTGGTGTCAAACAGCATACATTCACGATATGCTGTCAATTTTGATGATCAGTACCCAAATAATTAAATTAAACCTCAACCAATTAATATTTTACTGAAAATAATTAAGTAAATAATTTAGCGTCGATTTCTGAGATCATTTTATGAAAAACGATGTCGTTTTATAACCTCGCGCAATAACAATGTTTAGTCTGTAAGCTTCCTTCAATGAAAATAATCATATGAAAGTAAAAGACTTTTTTTAATTATAATTTATCAAATGATAAGCGTAAAATGATATATTCCTGTTGGATTAACTTGGTATGTTTCAAAAACTGTCATTTTTAGTCCGGCATCGTTTTTGAAATCGTCTTTCGAAAAACGATGTCGCTTAAGTGTTATACAGGATATATATATTAACAATATGCTGTCTATTTATAGAACGGAACCCAAATAATTAAATTAAATTATAAACAATTAAGATTTTAATAATTTTTTAAAAAATTATTAAGTAAATAATGAAACGCCGCTTTTTGTAATCGTTTTACAAAAAGCGATGTCGTTTCAAGACTTTGCGCAAAAAAAAATATTTGTCTGTGAGCTTGCTTTGAGAAAACTATTAATGAAAGTAAAAAAGTATGTCATTTAATACAATTTACCCAATTATAAGCGTGAAATCAACAATTTATGTTTAATGAATTCTATATGGTTCAAAACAGTAGATAATGCTGGTCCAATATCGTTTTTGAAATCGTTTCTGAATTAACGACGTCGCCTTGATTTTATGCCGCAGAAATAAACATTTTGTTGTCAATTTGGCGATCGATACCTGAATAATTAAATTTAAAATCAATCAACCCATATTTTAATTATTTTGTTGAAAATAATTGAATTAAAGAAATAATATTTTTCGTGTAATTGTTTTACGAAAAAAGCGATGTTGTTTGTAGACAGTTCATATAACAGAAGTGATTACTCAGTGAGCTCGGTGTTATGAAATCAATAATAAATAAAAGTAAAAATTAATTATTTAATGCAGTCTATTTAATGATAAACGTCAAATTAATTTTGGGCATTAGAGTTATCATTGATAATCTGATCTCGTTTTGGGAGTCGTTTCTAAGGGAACGATGTCGCTTTGGTATTTTATATCGTTCATGTATTTTTTTTTTTATTATTTTAACTAAATCAATTTTAACATTTAAAAATTCATCATTTTTTAGTAGACATCAACTTACTCTTGCAATAAAAATAATGCATTATATATCTATTTATTATCTCCAGAATTAATTATTCAATAACATTATATCGTCGCTGGTAGAGCTGAAAGAAAAACGATGTCGTTTCTTATTAAGAGTTTCACGCTTTGATCGAGCCTCACTTTTATTATTTATGTTCTAATTCATGTTAAAGCGAAATCTCTTGCTTTTCTTACGAACCTACGATTATCGATAAAATAACTATTTTACTTGTCTTCTCATCACACCATTATTGATACAAAAATTATTTTACTTTTCTACGTTATCGATATGACACACATTATACATTTTTGTTTATAAAACGCTTGCAAAGTACCTATCTTCATTTATTACAATTAATTACGTTTTATTTTGTCTAAATAACAACTTGTTATTATAAATTTTTTTTTGTTGACTCAGATATCATAGCTCTTTGCATTGTTATCAAGATTCCCTCATTTTTCACCCATTTATTAACTTTTCAATCGTGTCACGTTTCTTTAAAAAAACGATGTCGCTTTAGTGGTTTTAACGACGCATCGTTTTTGACATCGCGTTCCTCCACCAGGGTTATAAAGAGGTATATATTATGAATATTTAAATGTTATAATTAAATTCAGCTTTTATCGTAATTCTAAATATATTTATATATAATTTTTAGATATATGAAATTCTGTTTGTCGTATAAAAGATATGTTTTTCGATTTAATTTACTTTGCCGTTTCATGTATATATGACTGATTTAAAAAAATTGACTATATTTTTTATCTCGAAACTACCTGTTAAATAGTTGCGGAGGGGTGAAATAAGATTCCTGTTAAAAGTTAAGGTCTTAACATTAATATTTAGAGGCCACTTAACGCAAATTTTGATTTCCCATTTAAATAACATAGGGACAAAAAAATTTCAAGTTTGCAATGTTATATCTCGGCTATGGCTTATTGTTTTACTATATAAATAAGTCCAGAAAATGATTTTATAGGGAATGAAACGCTCTACAAAAAAAGTCTCTTATTATTTTTTGATAAATTCATCTGTTTAAAAATTACTGGAGCTTGAAGTCCAATTTATAGGAAGCTTCGAGATCTTTCTACTTTTTCGTTGTAACTATCAGACTTATCACGAAATGTCGTAGAATCTTTTCTTTTTAAGAATTCTATTCATTAAAAATTATCTCCGATAAGGTTTTTTAAAATCCCGCATTGTTTTCTAGCTATTTCCATTTTGATGTCAAGCTCTTAAAATAATTAGTGTTCTGATCGATTTCAAGAGCTTGACATGAAAATGGAAATAACTAGTAAACAATGCTGAGTTTTAAGACACTTTATTAGAGATAATTTGTAAAAAAATAAAATTGTGTACAAAAAAGACACTCTGACATTTTGTGATAAGCCGGATTGTTTCACTGGAAAAGTAAAAAAATCTAGAAATTTGCCATAAATCTGACTTTTTTAAGTTTAGAATGAATTAATTTAAAAATTTAAATTTAAGTTAAGAATCAAATAATTCTTCTAAATAGCACGTAATAAATTGAATTTAATTATTTTTCCTGCTAACTTATTACAACAACGCTACACTTAACCAATACACTTAGCATGTCATAAACAAAAATTAAAGTGATTATTATAATCACTTCTTAAGCATATTCTCACGTAAAAGATGTAAAAAATCACAATATAAATTTGTATGTTTCAGTTATTTGAAATCAATTGATTTATCATTTATATCCACAATGATAATTATTCATTAATGTAACGCTTATAAAATGAACAGGAGAAACTGCGCAGAAAATCTAATGGCTGATTCTCAGGCGAGGGAGCGAGTTTCAGCTTCTCACACGAGGGATCGTGTTTCAGCTGTCTCAAAATAGCCTGGCAAATTCAAATGTATAAAACTTAAAAGAAAGAACTTTTAAAAATTATTTTCTGATTGCTTTTAAGAGCTTGACATTAAAATTTAAATAACTAGAAAATAATACAGAATTTCGAAAAATTTTATTCGCAATAATTTGGAAGGAATAAAATTACCTTCGAAAAAATTTCTATGACATTTTGTGATAAGACTGATAGTTTCGCCGGAAAAATAAGATCTCGAAATTGACTATAAATTTGACTTTAAGCTCATATTACTTTTGAACGGTTGGATTTATCAAAAAATGATAAGAGACTTTTTTTGTAGAGCGTTCAATTTCCTACAATCATATTAATCGTGCATAAAAATACGTTGATTGGTTTATAAGTTAGAAAATTCTAAAAAAAAATTTTTTTCCCATGTTAATTAAATGAAAAATATAAAAATGGATTGAGGCACACCTTGATATTATTATTAAAAGCTCGGATTGAAATTAAAATTTTTATTATTAGGTATACTTTCAATTTTGGGATACCATAAAAAAAAAAAAATTTTTTTCGAAACACCCTTATGTATACATTAAGGTGGCCCAAAAAAACCGACTATTTTTTTTTTTTTCGATCTCGCATGAAAATTTGTTAGCTTACGATGTTTTAAGAAGTCTCTCCAAAAATCAGCTCCCCGATGAAAAATGATTTTATCTGATTATATATAAGTATCTGTGAGTATATATGATTATATATGAGACCATATATAATTAGATCTGATCAGACCTGGCTGATGAAGGCTAGGTATAATCATATATAAGCCGATATATGATTAGATCTAAGTATATATAAGTCTATATATAATTAGATCTGATTAGATCTAACTGATGAAAGCTAGGTATAATCGTATATAAGCCTATATATGGTCAGTTCTAATTATATATAAGTCTATATATAATTAGATCTGCTCAGACCTGGCTGATGGTTAGATATAATCATATATAAGTCTATATATAATCAGATATAACTATACTTGAGTCTATATATAATTAGATCTGATCAAACTTATATGTAGTTATATATATGTCTATGTATGATAACATAATGTGACAATTTTAATATTAATGTTATTAAATTTTTATTTTGTCAACTATGAATCAAACTTAAGTCCCCATTAGTTGAAAAATATTCAAAGGTTTCGGCAGAAATTTAAAAGTATAAATCAATAACGATTTATATATAGATATTGATCAGTTTATAGATAAAAAGATTTGATTATATCTATCTGATGAATTCTACTGTAATTTATGTACAAAACCAAATCCATCATTAGGTGCATTATTTACGTAGGATGTATCAATTTGATTATTTGAGTTAAGTAATGCCATAAATGTTTCTTTATTATAAGTGGATAGCAGACTAGAGGATCTGACTACCATCCAGCGATTACCAGAGTTAAGCAGCATCGACGTGGGTTATTAATTGGATGGGTGACCCCTTAGTACAATAATAGTTATCCGATAGTAACTTTTTTTTTTTTTTTTTTTTTTTTTTTCAATTTAAATTTAACCGAAATTTTTATTAATGAAGACGATAAATCCTACTTAAATTATTTAATTAATAATTTTCAGATGTTTTCAATGAGATTTAAAAAATGACTATATTCGTTCATGCATGATTATATCTAATCATATATGATGATATATGATCAGATCTGGCCAATTTTCAGTTCTGATTATATATGGACTCATATATAATTATACAAAATCTTTTTTTATCGGGTCGATAAAAAATTTTCAAGAGGTCGCTCACGAATTTTGAAAATATAAAAAAAGATTGAAATTCGGATTTTTTATTTCAAAATTTTTTTCTTTCTCGTGGCAGCAATAATTTATATATGTAAAATCATGACTATGCTGAAAATTGCAGCCCAAAATTTAAATATTCAATCGGCGCTCAAGAATTTTGAATATTGACGGATAATATGTAACTAATAGTTTGAATTAGTTTTTTTGTATTTTTTTGTAACTTAATTCTTGTCATTTCAGTAAAATATAACTTTTGCATAACCAAAAATATACAGGACAGTCTTTAACAATAAAATTTGGTAAGTTTTGAATAAGCGAAAAAACCTACAAATTGAATTAAAAAATCTGGGCGTCGGTTGGCCCTGCGGGACAGCCCCGGAACTTCCCGCTTTTTTTGAGCTCTAAGAGCTCGAAAACATTAGTATAAATACATTCGAGCTCGAAAATACCTTTGGTTCCCTTATTTTATGAGCTTTTGAAACTCAAAAAGGTAACGTTTTATATTAAAATTGAAAAATTTAGAATCCAAAATAATTAATAAATAAGCGTTATTTTACATATTTATTCACAATTATGTTCAATAATTAGCTCAAAAATAAATTTACGTGATACGTTGTATCTATATCGTGTAAGTATATCGTGGTACGAGTGAACATGATGATTTTTGAGCAGTCACTTCCAATGACTTACATAAAGATGAACATATTAGTTTTGAGTTATGTTAATCAGTAATTATGATCCCGATAAAAAAAGATTTTGTATAATTATATATGAGTCCATATATAATCAGAACTGAAAATTGGCCAGATCTGATCATATATCATCATATATGATTAGATATAATCATGCATGAACGAATATAGTCATTTTTTAAATCTCATTGAAAACATCTGAAAATTATTAATTAAATAATTTAAGTAGGATTTATCGTCTTCATTAATAAAAATTTCGGTTAAATTTAAATTGAAAAAAAAAAAAAAAAAAAAAAAAAGGTTACTATCGGATAACTATTATTGTACTAAGG
>CAXHJT010000111.1:0-12023 GCA_964016945.1 Microplitis deprimator
CGCGACTATATTCAAGCGCCCTTCATGCGCCCCAAATAGACTACAGACCTGTTGTTTACATCTGTCAAAATAAAATATTACTAGATGATGAATTTCATGCTGAAATTTATTCAAGATATTATGCTTAGCAGACAATTGATAATTACTGTGAGTTATTTTTTAAATATTCTACATATCTTTAAAATTACGAGTACGTTGCCGTTTTTTTGATAAATTTTTTCTCTAGTTTGTAATATCCTTTGTACAATAAATACGAGATTGACAGTTCAAGGTCATTAAAAATTCAATTTCTTGATTTCACGTTTCAGGACATTTTTATCATAAATTATGATTTTAAAGTAAAATCTGTATTTTTTTATTTATTTAAAAATTATAAATTTATATGTTTTATTTTTTTCAATAACTTTAATTTAATTTTGAATTTTTTTTGCGCTAGGAATTTTTTAGTTCGGCTGCTCGCCACCAGGCGGTGCCACTTTTTTTTACAAAAAGTGGGGGGCACCCTTGGAGAATGGCCTTAAAAAATACATACAACCCTAAATTTTCAACCCTCTACAATCAACCCCTATTTTTCCATTGCGATTTTTACATTTAATAATTTCCTTTAATTATGATTTTTCATCTTTTGATCTTCCGCCTTCGCCGGTCGATAACTGATCAGCTATCAATCGATAAGTTATTCCCACTAGATGTCTACCATTGTCACCTCTTATCTAGTAAACATCACGGAGTAAGGATGAGAACGAAGCCGGTCTCCTGTCTTACTCACTATACAGTTTTTGGCAATTTTTTTTTTGTTTTTTTTGTGTACTGATCGTAGCAGTGACTGTTATACGTATTATTTTAATTTTTTTGTGCAACTCTCATGTTAATTTTACTCTCATCGTAAATTCATTATTAATTTCCGGTGCAATAATGATTTATTCACAATTTATTAATACCTGATAAAGACAGTCTCAACTATAAGTTAATTGAGTGATCTCATATAAATAAACACGTGGTGTGAACTCCCACCACCAATGGCTATGACCGTACCTGTATATATTGTACTTAACATTTTTTAGAAAAAGTTTTAAATCAAAACGAAAACGTGTAGGTGTTTAATAAATATACCTGTATTATTATTGTGAAAGGTAAGTAAAATAATAAGCAATCGAATCCAATATTAAGTCACTATTTTTCACCAATACATTGATAGGAGAATTTATTAACTATTAATAATTTAATTCATTTGAAGACAATTTTAAAACCTAACTTCATTTGTCCACAGGACTTAAATAAATATTTTTTTACATTCAATAAATATTTATTTGAGAATAAAGTACATTTATTAATAGTAAACAAATATTTATGTTACGAATATTTGAAGTACATACAATCAAATATTTATAGTGAATAAATATTTTGTTGAATGAATTTGTTTCGCTTGCAATGTCATCTGATATGAAGATTGCTCACAAACAAAAATCATCTTTATAAATTATTTGAATTAATTATAAGGATTATTGTAAAATACTTAATTCTATCACAACTCATAATTATCTTTTATATTTAAAATATTAAAAACGTTAATTAATTTAGTAAATTGAATTATTATCATAAACTCCAGTTATAAAGTTATAAAAAGTGTAAAAAAAATTGTTATTTTTGCTTATTACTTCATATTAATATTTGTTAACAGTTAATAAATATTCATTAACCTATAATAAATAATTATTAGATCTTATGATGATCAAAATTCATCTATTAACAGTTAATAAAGCTTATCAAATATAAACAAATCTTTTTATTAGTGTAAGTTTTTTAACTTCATTTACTTATATGTTCTATGTACAGTAAGCAATGCCGAAAAATCGCTAAGGGAGCAATTTGAGTCGTGCGAGATATACGAGCACGAAGATCTGGCAAGCAAATACAAGAAAACAATGCAGATGTCCGTGCGAGCATGGCGCAGTAACATGAATCAGAATCGCAAGAGGCGCGAGATGAACGCAATCAACAAAGACAATTAGAACGAAGAACCAATTTAATATAGTGGAAACCTAAACATGCAAACCTTCTCAATAAGACAATTTATAGATAAATTGAGGAGAATATAGATAGGCTGAACTGGGAATCGAACCCAGACCATGTCGGTATCGCACCGAGTGCTCTACCAGTTGAGCTATCCGGCACTATACTATATTTGTGTTGGCTAAAGTCGGACTAACCAAGAATATTGTACATTCTATTGCGCTGAGAGATTAATCTTTATTTTCTTTCAACTGCCATAATTTATAGTAAAAATTTAAATAATTCTTTTCGATTTTAAGATATATTTGTTATTTTAATAAAGATTAATTTATAAACCTTAATAAAGCATACTTTCATTGTCTACGACGCTTTCGATTATAAGTAAATCCCCGCTTACTTATAGTAGATAGTTATTTTTATTGAACTACAAATATGTTTCCTAGAAATAATATGTAAGGTAAAACAACGTTTGCTGGGTCAGCTAGTAGTTATATATAATTATGTATGATTGTAAATAAAAATTTTTACTCGGGTATGTTTGGTGATTTTTGACCTCAAAATTCTTTATAAATGTCAAAATAAAATTGATTTTTAGTCCAATCATATTTAAAACTGCGAAATAAAGAATTAATGAGAAATCAACTTCCAATTCGTATGCTGAATGGCGTTTTCTTAAATCCAGTTTTCTGATTATCCTATATTTTTGGATTAGTCGAACTTATTAATTTTTTAATGAACTACCAAGTTATTGCAATTTTTCAATAACTACCCATGAATCTAAGCACATACAGGTAGGTCTAATATAAATAATTTGCTTCTGTCAAATCACAAGCTGACTCTAGGACGTATTATTTTGATAGTTTCAAGTTGACATTAATATAAAATTTAATAACATTAATAAGTCCATCAACACTTAAATACGAATAAAACAAAATTAAACATGACCTTGACTACAGTATTATACATATAGATATTGATAAACGGATATTTATATCAGATAAAATATCATTAAAAGTTAATGAAATTTGAGTTATGAGAAATCGCTTATTTATTTAACATAGACCGAGGTTAATTGAATTTGAAACTACTATACTTAAATAACCTGACAGACTTTAAATTTTTCTGGCAGTACATTGCAATAAATAGTACATTTCTGCTCCATACGTTCTTTGAACTGAATTTACTCTTGAAAATTAAGTTATCACCTTACATAGCCTTGGACATCAATTGAATTACTTAAGATATTCTTCGGAACTCACAATTCCAAGTTTTATTCAGGAGTTTTAAGTAATAAAATTCTAGCTGGTAAATAGCACTTTCTAAAAATAATATTGGTGATCTTTTTTATTAATAGCTTGATATTCCACTGACTGTAACCCAGAAAATGCTACGTACCTACATCTTATAGAATACCGTTTAATGTGTTGCTTTCCAAATGAATTCTCTTTTTTCAACCACTGGCAATTTTTCTGACAAGTATACATAGAAAATTATTACTGTAATTAGAAATTAATGTTTCTGTTTGTGATAATTGTAGGTGAGCAAGATACAATTTAAAATTTTTATAAAAACTACTATGTTGATTGGTGATGAGAAAAGTGATTAGTTTATAAATTAATCTTAAAAATATCGGATTTATTAAAATATCTTCATGATTACCACCATACTATTATTATCGTAAAATAAGTGACCGACAAAAAAATTGTATCCAGCTAACAACTAGCTAGGAAAAACGAGAACAGTGTTGTGTTTGGAATCGTTGCAAACGCTTTTTTTGTGTTTAATAATTTTATCAGTTTCATAGAGTTTTTTAAGAAAAACAGAAAACTAAGCAAATAGAAAGTAAGTAAATTATCATTTGATAATCGGTAATGAAAAAAAAAATGATTATCAACACATAACAATTTAGAGAAAAGGCATTCAATGTTGGTGACCTTAAAATAGTTTATTGGACAGTTTTGATTTTAGACAATTTCCATTGATTTTTTGTAAGTGCTCAGTTTTTTCAATAGATTACTGAATAAATTTCATTAAATGCGCATTATTTTCTTTATAAATCATTGTTACGTTCTTTGAATTTATTTCTTTTTGTGTGAGTTTTTAATAAATTGAAGCAGCTTTGAAAAAATGAAAAATGAAAAAAGAAATTGAAAAAATGTTAAGATGTAGAATTTTTTGTTTTAAACAAGTACCAGGTTGATTTGCTGTATGTATATGGCAAACTAAAGGGATTGATTTTTTTCAACTAATTGTTGATTATTTGCGATCGCTCAGAAAGTAATTGTACTAATTTTATTGAAGTATACTCATTTTATTGAAGTACACTAATTTTATTGAAGTATTAATTCATGTGGTACAACTATTAATATTAATGGGCTACTGTATTTCCAAATGATAAAAAGTATATAGATAATAAGTGAATATTTAAATATACGAATCTGATGAATTTTTTTCTTCAATGTGGACTATTATTCAAAAAAAGTCCTACCGCAGAATTCAAGCATGTACATGCTTTTTGTACTTTTCGTGGATACCTGTACGAGTAATGTGAATTTGTAATAAGTCTTGATGTAGTAACCTAATACTTTTTTCATTATCTACAAAGTCTTGAAGAGTGAAACTCGTTCCTGTAATACTTCTTATTTCGTTATGACACACACACACACACACACGTGCATATACATAAATATACTAGTTGTTACCCACCCACTTCGCCGGACATAAAATAAAAATAAGTTATTGAACCTCGACGTTAAATTTGACGCTTCAATTTAACGTTTGTAAGTATAGTACTTTCTGGTATAGCGATGACTTGATAAGTAAAAGAGGCAATGAGTCAGAGACTCTGCCAATACATAAATTTCTGCATCACTCATGAGGTATCGTGTAGGATGTATTCCCTTTTTTTTACGTGGAGGATTCTCAGTAAGTTTTTTTGCCACGATAGATATACTCTTATGCAAAACAAAATCAAGGAATTTCTGAAGAATTCATTTATTTTTAACTTCCTGCTGAGAAAATTAAAAATTTCTGTAACTTTTGAACGGATGGACCGATTTTGATAGTCAAGGTAGTATTCGACACGGCTTGTTAATTTTTACAAGCTCTGGAAATTTAAGTTTGATCGGTAAAGTATTTTCGGAGATATTCAAAAAATATATTTTTTCAAAATATTTTTTTGAATAACTTGTAATGTGCGTATTGATTCCACAATCCAATCAGCTCTGAAACTTCTGCCATTGAAATCGGTTCATTTGTTCAAGAGAACCGTTAACGAAAGAATTGAAAAAATAATTTTTAACCTCCCGCTAAGAAAATTGTAAATTTTCAAAAATTCGGGAAGTTAATGTTTTCACCACGATTTTCAAAAATCGATTTTTCATCAGATGTCGACGTTTTGAGGTCCTAGAAAGCTATTCTGACTATTTTCAGAATGATGTCCGCATGTGTGTGTGTGTGTGTGTGTTTAAGCTATAACTTTTCAACTAATAAATCGATTTGGATGTAGAAGGCGGCAATCGAGAGAGCTTGTTGGCCATCAACTTTTCTCAAATTCCAGATCATTTGACCAAGTAGACTCGAAAATATTTGCGAATTACGAAAAAAAAAAAAAAATTTTTTTTTTTAGTTCTTAGTGATTTTTCAGGAACGAGTTGAACGATCAACTTCAAAATTTAATCAGCTCTAGAATTTTATAAAAAGTGTCGATAGCCACCTTAGCCATCTCAATCGGTTTATTTGTTCGCGAGATATCGTGGGAGAAAGAAATGCTAAAAAACAAGTTCTTCCAAATATCTTCGAAACGGCTAAACTGATCGATTTCAATTTAAACAGCTCTAGAATTCAAAAAAACGCGCCGATCGCCACCCCAAACGTCAAAATTGGTTAGTTTGTTCGAAGGGTACCGGCGTCGAAAAGTTTAAAAAATAACATTTTGTGTTATTTTTCCACAACAGATCATCATCTAATGTACTAAAATGTATTTTAAATCATGCATATTCTTCTTTTTTATAGTCTCTTTGGATCACTATATACAATAACGTAACTAGTTCTTCAATCCGAATCATATTATCGACCTAAAAAAATGAAAAACCACCGTATTTAATATTTTTTCAGATATTTTATATACTAACACTCTGATCTGAGTCAAAACTTATTGCAATCTTTGTTCTGATTACTTACATCGATTTCTGATGGCATACATTTATTTTATTAAATATAGTTAGGAATGAAAATTAAATAAACCCGCTTTTATTGGTGATTCCCGATTCATCAATTTTCAAACATTCAAATAAAACGTAACTTGTTATAACTTGGAAAGCTCTAAAAAAGATCGTATGGAAGAGTATTTTCGAGCTGGAAGAGCTCGAAAGTGTGATTACACTGATTTTTTCAAGCTCCTCGTATTTTTTAGTTTTTTCAAAATTTCTAAAAAACGGCTTGATCGATCATCAACTTCAAAATCTAATTAGCTCTAAAAATTGATGAAACGCGTCTAATGCTGCAAGAGCCGTCCCAATCGAATAATTTATTCGAGAAATATCGCGGAAGAAAGACAATTTGAAAAACAGTTATATGCGAATATCTTTGAAATAACTTAACCAACCGATTGCTGGATGAATCTGGCACAACAGTAAGATTCATCAATTCAAAACTGTAATCAACTCTAGAACACAATAAAACGTGACGATTGCCACCTCAACCATCTCAATCAGTCGATTCGTTCGAAAGATATCGTTAGAATGAAATGGTAAAAAAGTTTCTCGCGAATATCTTCAAAACGACTGCACTAATCATTTTCGAAATTTAATTAGCGCAAAAACATAATAAAACGCGTCAATTGCTGCATAGACCATCACGATCCGTCAATGAGTTTAAAAGATATTGTCGACGAAGTGTCGCAAAAATAACATTTTATGTCATTTTCTCCGGATAAATCATTATACAATATACTATAACGTATTTGAGTTTGAAAAGCTCATGATAAGACAAAGGCATCCAAAAGTATTTTTGAGCTGAAGAGCTCGAAAATGTATTCAGAACAATGTTTTCGAGCTTAAGGAGTTTGAAAACAGCGAGAAGATTTGGGGCTGGCCCGCAGAGCCAACTGATGCCCAGATTCTTTTTACATTTACTTTAATTTCTCAGAAACGACTTAAACGTTCGACTTCAAAACACAACCTGCTCTATAACTTAACAAAACGCGTCATTTGCCGCAAAAACAATTTCAATCGGTTAATGTGTTCGAGAGATATTGTTTGAGAAAGAAATGGTGAGAAACGATTTTTTTCAATTATCTTTGAAGTGACTTATCCGATCAATTTGTCAGTTTATTTAGCTTTAAAATCCATTAAAACGCGTCGATTGCTATATTAAACGTCAAAATCGGTTAATTAGTTCAAAACTTATTGGCGTCGAAAGATTAAAAAAATAACAATTTATGTCGTTTTTCCCGGATAACTCAGAGTATAATGTACAAACTGTCCAAAAATCGTACTAGCTTTCTATCTTTATAGTGTCTTTCGATCTCAACGCAATGGAATGCAACTTGTTCTTTAATTTAATTAATGTTAGCGTCGAAAAAATTAAAAAAACAGCGTTTTTAGCATTTTTCTCATATATTTTATACATTAACGCTCTGATCTGAGTCAAAACTCATTTCAAGTACCACATTGTTTTCTACTTGAATACATTTACTTTATTGAACGTAATCGTGAATAAAAATTGCTTGTTCATTAATTTTGTTTGTTTATTAAATTTTCAAACTTGAACATATAATTTAACTTCTGCGTGCCTGAAAAGTACATAAAAAACAATTACAGTCGAGACTGTTCTCGAGCTATTCGAGCTCGAAAACAGTGGGAAGTTTTGCGGCTCGCCTGCAGGGTGCGGCTTTGTAGTGGCGTACGAATTGAAAATTTTTACGGTATTTGGCCAAGAGAGGTACAGATATAAAATTTGAAATTAAAATTACCTAGGATACTAGAATATGAATGATATGAATTTTGTTTTTCAAGTGACATTTATTGGTTATACGTAATATTAAATATAATAAATAAATTGTTTGAACCAACTACTTACGTTGAATAAATGTTTTATTTAACGAACGAGTATAACACAGTAAAATTCAGAATACAATAGAGAATGCTTCGATGCGTGTGTGCAGTCTAGCGGTAAAACTTATTGTGTATCTACGAATCAGGTGAAGACGGAAAAATCGATAGTCGACGTAGATTGCCGAAATTAATCGATTGCTTCCAATTGTAGCAATTCTCCATATAAATATATATATATATATATATATATATATATATATATATATATATATATTATAACACAAAAACTAGATACGCTAATTCTTGAATTATAACTTCGTTCTCTGTCTTTAACCTCCAGTCTCAATACGAATAGGGCGCCAGGTAATTTATATCACTGGAATTACCAAACCAGTAAATTATGAGTTAGATAATTTTTGATCTGTGGAATTATCTCGAAAACCACGCATAGCTAAAAATTGAATAATTTTTGATATGTGGAATTATCACCGGAATCACGCAAAACTAAAACTAAAACTGAAGCTAAAACAAAAATGCTCAGAACTTATAAGCAAAAACAAAAACAGAGACTGGAAAACTAAAAACAGAGTTACGGTATGCCATGGTGTCACTCAGTGTGTATGTTTATGGAGAGAGGGAGTGGTCCGGGTCAAATCATCCTAAATAAATGTGAATTATCAGTGGATTTTCAACTTTTATTAAACAACAAATAATCCCAACTTTCTACTCATTCTAAAATAATAATCAAGCGCGTCGGGAGACGCGTATTCAGGTTCTACTACCTACTAACGAACAGGACACACACACACACACACACACACACACACACACACACATACATAGGTTGAATGGGGATTCACTTTAACGAGACGCACAAACACACAACACTCAAACACATACGTATCACAAACGCGGTATAATTTATAATGAAAGCTTGAAAATAAAATTATTTGCCTGACGTTGGGATCGAACCCGGTCCTCACTGTTTCTTCACACCCTGACCAAGTACGTTAACAGCTCAGCCACAATGACGATTAGAAATTCTCAGTTTATAGCAAGTATATGGGTAAGATACAACATCAATGGCATTATATACCCTGAACTAAAAATCACAATCTCAAATAGTAATTTTATCTCCCAGAGTAGCAATTTGTCTTACCGACATTCTAAAATGTACACTACTTACATAAAATTACATTGGGAATAACTATTTTTATAAGATTCTAAGTTTTCATTGTGAAACGCATTAGACCAACATTTATTATCGTGTCAGTTAAAATATTTAGTGTATCTAATAAATTTGATTATGAATAAACAAATTTGTTTGGGCTTGATAATAATTTTTATGAAGTGTAGTTTAATATTTAGTATTACTGTAGCAAATTTTAATATTTTAAATTCACAATAATTTCAATACAATGTTTTAATATTTATGAACTACGGAACAAAAATTCTGACTTATGTACTAATCTTTAATAAATCTAATAATCATTTCTACTTCTTGTAAGATTGAACTATTTTTATTCGAATAAGTAAATATTGTTTTTTTCCAAGTGAAAATTTAACAAAGCTTTAATGTAATTTTTACAATTAACTTGAATTTTCTACAAATAATAGTAATTTTTTATGTATAATTGTAATTTTGAATTCTAGATATAAAATTTTCAATATCTAATGATAATTAATACAAATTTAAAAATTATATTTTTGTTTACATAATTGTACTTTTTATTTAGTGGGACAAAATCATTTTTAGATTCGAGTTAAATAAAAATTACAGTTTTAAAATAAAAATTATCAAAGTCGTGAGAAATTTTTCAATTTTTTAAGTAATTATCTTTATGAAGGATTGTAATTATTATGATGAATGAAAATTACGATCTAGATAGTAATAATTGAAATCAAAAATTAATTTTCTATAAATCATCGTAATTTTTTTTATAGATTGTAATTTTTCATTTGAGATAGGAAATTTTTAATCATGGTTGTAATCACTATTTAATTTTCAGCGACATTTTTCTCCGTGAAGAAAATTAGAAATGTGGTTTTCATTTCGGATAACATATATTTCCTGTTATAATTTGATTCCGTCATGAACGAAATAATCTGTAAACTTTACAAATATTGTATGTGTTCAAAGTCGTATATATATATATCTATACTAATATTTAAATCTATAGGCTTTGTCTGTACATGGTGTTTTTATGTCGAATTATGCTTCAAATATCATTTTTATGACCTACTTTTACTGTATCTACCCTTTTTGTAATTTTTGCCTGTCTTTCTCTCTTTCGGTTCGTACCTTTATAACTAATCAACCACTTATCCGATTGAGATGAAATTTTCTATACATATACAAGATGCTGTCACTTAAAATATAGGCTACTTTTAAAATCAATTATAACTTAGAATTCGGGTACATAAATTATTTTTCTAAAAGTATAAGAAAAAAACAGTTAAATTACAGCCATCAATCGTTTTTATTCCATTAGCGTCAATTGTTTTTTATAGATTAGATTTTGTTTCATTTATTAATTATTTCTGTCAACTGAATCGTATATCACATTTTATTAAACAGTTAAAATAAAAACGTCTAATCTGACTTATTTGTAACTAAGTAAGAATGTAAATCTATCAAATATAGTATCTTTGAAACTAAGAGGCTTACGGATTTAAAATTCAGCGTGAACGTTTGTTATGTCATGTAGGTACTCCTTATAAGGACTTTAATAAAATCTACTTCTAACAGGGTTTGCGTGAGCGTCAAGCGTTAATATGCTTCCGTTTTTCAAATACATACGTTACAGAGTTGAAATTCTTTATAAATGTTTATTATGTCATGTAGGGATCCCTCATGAAACATCTTTACTAAAATCAACTTCTAAGGGGGTTCGCGGGGGGGGGGGGGGAGGTGTCAAACGTTAATATACTCCTGTTGTTTGCGTGTAGGTGTTACTGACTCGAAATTCGGCGTGAACGTTTATTATGTCATGTCAGTATACCCCACTAAATGGCTATAAAAAAATCAGCTACGAAAAGGAAATGCGGGGGCATCAAACGTTAATAAACTCCCGTTCTTGAAATATATGTGTTATAGAGTTGAAATTCAGTATGAGCATTCATGATGTCATGTAGGTATCCCTTATAAAACGGCTTCGGAAATATTTACTCCGAAGGGGGTTTGCGTGGGCGTCAAGCGTTAATACGCTTCCGTTATCCAAATACATACGTTACTTCGAATGGTTAAAATTCGGCGTGAACGTTTATTATGTCATGTAGGTGTCTCTCATGAAACGGCTTTAATGAAATCAACTCCTAAGGGGGTTCGCGAGGCGTGAAAGGTTAATATACTTCCGTTCATTGAATATACGTATTACAGAGTTTAAATTCGGCATGAACGTTGACTTTGTCATGTAGGTATCGCTAATTAGACGGATTCAATATAATCAACTCCTAAGAGATTTGCGGAGTGTCAAACGTTAATGTATTCCCGTTTTTCAAACATATGTGTTACAGAGTTTAAATTAGGTATGACGATTAATTGTATCGTGCACTTATGTACTAAAATGAGTTTCAAAGGTTCGATATTAATTCTTTATAATCTCTTTAACGGAATTACTTCGATGAATCTATGTTAAAAAAAAAAAAAATAATAATAATTACATTTCACTCAAAATATGAAGAACTTCCTCTTTTATCTGAGATCTGAAGACAGAGTACGTATATTTTTAATTTAAAAAAAATAAGCAAGTAACTTTTTTTGTCCCATCATTATGATTGTCGTGTAATTATTTCTAATTGCATTGTGTCTTTAGTTCTTTATAGCTCATTACAATAATATCAATATAATTGCCGAGGAAGTCATCGGTCAAAGCCATAGTTATAGAAATATTTTTAATCATGAAATAAAAAAATCATTACTTAACTTTAGTTTACGCCCAGCGAAGCGGGCGG
>CAXHJT010000112.1:0-14415 GCA_964016945.1 Microplitis deprimator
GTTTAAAAAAGTTAACAAAAGAAAAAAAACATTAATACAAGAAAAATAAATAAATAAATTAACATCGCGTTGTTATGATTTAAAAATTTTTTTTTCAGTGACCAATTAGGCCAGTTGACGTGGCATTATTTTTAAATAGCGGTATTAATAATAATAATTATTAAATATTAAATATTATTAGTAGTAATAACCAGCCAGTGGCATAACGACTCAGCACGGCCATTCATGTCGAAGAGGCTTTGTCGGATGCTTGGTTGGAATCACAGGGCATCAGGGATTAACATCCGCAGCCATTATATTGTGCACCTGTTCTAATTTATACGCCAACCTCTGCTTCTGTGAAAATTCATCCTCTTCAAGGGTCACTATTAATTGCTCGTTGTATTTACCCGCATACGTATACAGCTCGTACAGTGCGCAATTGGTATTAAATTCCGTCGTGTGTGACTGTAAATATATCATAATTATTTTTATTATTATTATTATTATTATTATTATTATTGTTACCGTTATTGTTGACGTTATTTAAAAATAAAACTTACCCTCGACTCTTCAGCCAACATTGCATTCATATCCTGATCGGATATAGCTGGCATTATTTTAATATCCGAGTAATAACGCTCTACCCACTCTTTGTACAATGGAATGTCTTTTGCGTAAAGCAGCTTTGAACTCGGTGAATCTTTACCTGTAATTAAAACAATTATTTTTATTTTTTTTTACTCAGTGATTGATTGTTAATTTAATCCATTGAGATTAAATACTTTACAATTTAAATTACTTTTATAGATTACGCTTCAGCTATTGGTTTTATAGACTTTTATGAAGACTATTTAATACAAATTTCTTTTTAAAGTTTATTATTCAAGAGACTGATAAATATTAAATATTATAATTATCTTTATCTGCATATTTTTTATGGTAATTTATTGCGGTTATTATTTATTTTGTTTATATTTATCAAAGTTATTGTTTACTACTTCCGGTGTATTTTTCTTGTTTATTTAAATAGAAACTTCCGGTTGAGTTATAAAAATTTCATTTAAATTTAAATTTGAAATTTTAATTCAGATAATTAATAAAAATACTTTTTAAATATGAAAATATTTTTTTAAATTTTAAATTGTCATTTTTTTTTATATTTTTTTCTCTAAAAAAAATTTGAACTTCATTAATTTTTTAGAAAAGTATATTGTGATATAAAAAAAAATTCTATATTTAAACACAAAATTGATACGAAAAAAAAGTTTTAATATAAATATTGGGGATGTGCGAATAGTTTGAACTTCGAATTATTCGTATCGAATCGAACCGGACTATTCGATTCGAACTTCGAACTATTCGAAAATTTTCTTTTGCACGACTCAAAATTGTAGTAATTTTTCTAATAATTCAAATTCTTGTCAGAGGTAAGTAGAACTTAGACACAAATCTACGAAAAAATTAATTTTGGTTATTTAAAAAACTGTGATCTCTATTAAATAAAAATTGAATATTTGAAAACTGACCAGAATTTTCTCTTTTCGAATCGAGTAATTTGAAAAGTTACAAATAATTCAAAAACTTTTAGATAATTCTAAAATTGACAAGTAATTTGACAAATAATTCGAAAATTTTTGAATAATTCGGAAATTCGATTCAATTCAATTCGCATAAAATAATTAATATAGATAATAAAAAAAAAAATTTACCTAATCTATGATCAGACGTTGAACAACTGTCCATAAATGTTTGTGCGACGACAGACAAACATGAATCAACAATATTGGATTTATGAATATCAAATACAAAATTAGGGTTTTTAATAAGATTAACCCAAAATCTTAATGGCAATGAATTACTTTTCCACGTGTGTACAACTTCTGGATCCGATATGCCGTGATGTAGTGCTTGATCATCAAGAAAATCAAACATATATTTGATAGCTAATGGCAGCGCAGAGCCACGATGTGCCGTACTAAATATAGTCTCGAACAAATCGTCGACAAACTTTTGGAGAGTACCCTTTGTTGCTAATAACCTCGTTAAATATATTTCCGATACCATTTTATTACCACGTTCACCTTCCTTCTGTGCATCTGTGTCGTGATGTTTAACTAAATGCCAAACTTTAAGACCACCGTCGTGGTCGTGGTTTAATGGTGATGTCGCACGTGACAAAGGTGGACTTGCGGAGCTGAATTTAGTGAGATTTAATGTTTCATATTTGTGTGATTTGTCAGTCTTCTCGGATAATATTGAGAGGTTGTAAATAGACGATTGCTTAGATACTAAGCTCAGTGATGCACTATCCGGTACTCGGTAATGATTTAATGTATTTCTTTTCTTCCATTCTCCTTCTGTTTTAGTTGTTGAGTCTTCGTCATACAGAATTAATCTGCCTGATGCTCCTGTTCTCCATTCTATTTTAATTTAAATTACAAACCATAAATTATTAATAAATAAATTCATGCTAAATTAAAAACATGCCGTAAAATTTATTTTTTTTATTTTTTCATTTGATAAAAAAAAAAGTTAATTCTTTAAAATATTATAATTTATCTTTTAATTAAAAAAAAATTTAATTTCTAGCTAAGGATTAATTTTAATTAAAAATCATTTTTATATTTTTTGTAATAAAATTAAATTTATGCTCATAATATAAATAAAAAAAGATTAATTAAAATTTTTATAGACTCAAAATAAAGTTAATAAAAAAACACGAATTTAAATAATGAAAAAAAAATCTGAGCGCTCAATTTTTCGTTGTTTTTTTAAAAAATATTAGGGGAAAATTAATAAATTTCAAATTTAAAGAAAATAATTTCCTTGACATTAAAAAATTAATTGAAAAATTTTTTCTGAATATCATCTTTAAAAAATAAAACTTATGTAAATTTAGCCCGTAATTAATTTGGATCATTAATTTAAAATCCGGCGTTAATTTTCTATTAATTTACCGACTGTTCAGTCACAAAAAATAAATGATACCCAACTTTTTTTTTTTATATTTTAAGAACAAACCTAGGTCAAGATCTTCTTTTCTAGGGCGTTGGCTGTAAGGTGTAGCACGATAAATAGTATCCAGTGCTTTTTCTTTGACTTGAGAAATGGTGTCGCAGTCAAGTACTTTAACTGGAACATTCTCAGTACTTGGATCCAAACCACTGAAGACTGTTGTTTGAGCTATCGTTACATAGACAGTCTAAAAAAAATTAAAATAATAAATAAATATAAGATATTTAACTTAGTGCATGATCATGTACTTTGTTTAATAGTTAAGGTAATATAGATATATAATGACCGGTATATTAAATTATTAAAAAGTATTAAAGTTTATATAGTAATTGATTAATTAACTTGATGAATAATGGAATAGCTTGAGTAATATCGCTTACCATTGCTTTAAAGTCAATTGACTGTCTTATAAGTTTCTCCTCGGAGAGTGAGTATCGTGCTTCAGACGAGATAGCGTCCACAGGACCCTTGTCAACCTGCTGCTTCATCGCACGGAACAGCATATAAAGTGGTTCGCCAGCGCACTCGCGCATAAATTTATACAGAAGAAAAGTGAACCAGGCGGAGAGCATTTTTTCAGCTACACTTTCCGTTCTGTGGACAAAAATTTTTAAAATAAAACATTTTCTTTATTATTTATTAACTTTCCCAAGTTAATTAAATGTTACCGAGCGTAACGAGATAGAATTTAAAAAATTTAATATTTTTTTTTTTAAATAAATGCACAAGTAGTTTTATATATTATTTGGTTTGCTATTTAAATGTCGTTGTTTATAATTTATTTTCTTTTTATGAACAATTAATTATTCAAGTATAAAGTAGTAAATTATTATGATAATATTTTTTATGAAGCCACCAAAGAAAAAAAATAATAAACGGAATTAAAATTACTTCGGTTGCATGATAATAAAACAAAGGATTTTCCCTTGTAAAGATTTTTATATTTCAATCCTATTTTTCAGCCATTTTTCATAATATTTTTTACACAATCTTAATTATAAGAGCTCATGCATAATAAAAAATTATACAACGACTTTTTGTTATGAGTTTTTTAAAAAAAATTAGTAACGAAAAACTTTTAGATGTTGAATAATATAAATAATGCAGAGAAATTTCTAACAAAAAGAATTTTAAACATTTATTAAAATTAATTAATTGTTATTAAATATTAATTGAGAGAAAAGTATGTAATTGCTGTTATTATATTTAATTAATTGCAGGTGAAAAAATGAAAGTTAGAAGTTAATGGTTGGGTAAAAAATAGTGTATACTTTAAACGCTTGTATTTAAATAAAATTATATATTCAAATTTAGAAAGAAAAGGAAAAAAAAAAAATGTTGACAATTTAATAATAAGAATGATTTTTGATGGAGTTGATAGAAATATTTCAAAATAAAGCAATATAATTAATTAACACTTAATTTTTTTCGGTGTGTCCGTAATGGAACATTTAGAAGATTCAGAAATTTTTTTTGTTTGACTTAAAAACTAAATATATTTATTATAAAATTTATCATAGAAAAAAAAAAATTCTTGAGTGTAAAATATTTTAGTTTTCATTAAAAAAAAAAATATTTGAAAAATGTGTCGGTCAATTATGAAATTTGATCATTGAAAAATATAATTATAATAATAAGAGATAGCCAAAGATTAAATAAAGTTGATTTTTAAATGAGTGTTACCAATAAAAATGAACTCTTATTTAACTTAATCAGATTTTTAAATTAATTGTAAAAAATACTTGTTGGAATAGACTTTAATAGCAGTTGAAAAAGATTTATTGAAACAAATTAACCCAAAAGACCGAATTAACGCGAGAGTTAAATCCAATTCATGAGTGTAACTAACGAATGGCCAGTAGTTTAAACAAATTATCGAATTGAATCGGATTTATACTTATCGAGAGTAAAACCTCATAAACTCAAGCAATTTTTAACTTAAAATGATTTTCATCTCTAGTAGTTTTTTTTTTTTATAATTCTCAGCGCGATTTAATGTTAAAGCCGACAAAAAAATTAAGTATTAGAAGTATACTGTGAAAAGAGCGGTGTTAAAAATGACCACGCGGTGTTAAAATGAAATAACACCGAGACGGTGGTGTTGAAATACCGGTGTTAAATCTGTACAGAAAAAAAAAATTCCATGTATAGAAATTAGAAAAAAAAATGTATTACATATAAAAAAATTTAATGAATATTATCTGGAGGAAATTTCAATTTCACTATGTACTTATTCAAATAATTATTTATGTTATATGTAATTTATTTAAAAATTACACAATTTTACGCCCACTATTCTAATTACCAATAATTTAGTTAATTAATAAAAATACTGTATATCTGTAGTGATCGAGTAAGTAAAAATATTCACAAAATTATTTTAACACCGCTTTCGGTGTGGAAATTTAACACCGAAAATTTTAACACTTACACCACCTGGACTTCCCCGTTTTTTTTTACAGTGTATGGAAAAAATAAATTGTAAATAGAGTAATTGAAGGAGTTAGAACTGAAAGTGTATACGTAATAAAAGTTTTTTTTTCTGAAAAAGTAAAATTTTATGATCTCAAAACCACTTTCAGTTAAAAATTGTTTTTGTCCCTTATACTCTTTAGTTCTTATCCCTTCAATTAATAATGTATCATAAATATGTAAAAATCTTACCGTCTGAGCAATAATTTAGGGTGGCTCTTTCCTTCCATGCACTTTTCGATGAGTTCAGCCAGCAAAGTCTTCAAGATGTCTGTACAATATTCCATTTTACTTTGCAATGTTACCATGATAAGACTAGCAACATTAACACGATCGCGCATCGAGAAATAACGATTGCTCTCTAGCGTACGTACAAATAACAGTAAAAATGTTTTATTCATAATAAGCTGTCCGAAAAGTCTCAATCCTTTTTCTTTACGTGACAACTCTGGTCTGTCCCACTGGAGCACTACATGATTTTCAACATTCGGAAACAATATTTTCATAGTATAAGTTCGGTAGTCCAAGAATGGAATACCCCCACTGGTAATATCACCCGTCAAATCAGTCATTTCAGTTTGTAATTCAGCAAATGCTTCCTTGCACTCAGCTGCTACACGTAATTCAAGTATGTCCATTTGTTCCTGCATATTTTTCAATACACGATTACTTTCCGTAGATTTACGTCTGTATGCTATCAAAAATGCAATGAATATAATTATGAGTATCACGATAGCAGCAATAACACCAATGAGAGCGGGTTTAGATAGCGGTCCATTTAATCCAGCAGGTAATGCGTAACTCAGTTTGCCGATTTTAAATCTCAATGTATTGCCAACAATAACAATAACCTCCGGTAATTCTTGTTTATCAGGCAAACCTTCGGCATTTAATGCTGGTGGTTGGGAAATTGGAGGTTTGCATGTTAATTGTTGTCTTGACAATGATGTTACGTTACAATACGTACTTCCAATCTGTACAATAACATCTGATTCCTGACAAGCACGATCAAGATGTTGTCCATTAATTGTCAAATAGTCACTCTTGTAGTATTTAACTTCTTCATCAAATTTATCGTAAATTGGATTTGGGTATAGTAAAAAACTATTTTGTAAACCGCGTGATAAATTTTGTACACCAGTGACATTATCCATACGGAAACCGTATTCCAGCATCATTGGCTTTTCGGCATCAAGTACCACGTGCTCCGGGACTTCTATTGTCGGAGAACAACATTCCATGCTTGTTTGACTCAATACATCACAATGTGATACAAACATTTTATCATCGTAGTAAACATACATTTGAGGATTTTGTATGTAACCAAGATTTTTACCGGTAACAGACATCTTTATACCGCCCGCTGGAATACCCTTTGGAATTTTCATTTGTCCTGCAACGCCACTTCCGACGCCCTTTATTGTCGGGTCATCAACGTACTCGAAGAAACCATTGTACGTACGATTACGTCCGTCAAATGTTATTAATAGCGTGCCGTTACGGTTAATGTCGCTGGCACTTGTCATACAAAGTGTCTCATTAGAATCAGTACTTATTACAAAACAAGGTAACTCGTCAATCATAACTTTTATTTCACTTCCTGCATTCATATAACGTCCTGTTATTTTAATAATTGTCCCGCCACTTTTGGGTCCATATTTTGGGAATATGTTCGTTATCACAGGATTGACAAATTGATAATTATGACGTGACTGACCACGGAAGTTTTCTATTTTAACAATAACTGGACCCTGTTTTGGTTCCTTTGAACCGGGTCCATCTACTCGGCAGGTTATTTGTTTTGTGCGAATGTAAAGACTCTCGTATGGCTGACATGGCATTCCGGCGACGCTCACCCCGGCATAAATATCATTGAATGTTTTACCGAGATTAATACCACGTATTGTTATATTGGTATTGCCTTCCCATGGTCCCATCATTGGTTCGAATGAATGAATTTCGGGGTTTGGGCATGTCATATTTCGGTCCAACCATATTCCAGCACCACGATCGCACTGTTCTTTAACTTCACAGCGATCTGAACTCTGACACCATCCACAACCGTATTTAGGTGGAATTGCTAAACACATACCACAATTGTCGGCCATGTCACGACATCTATAAATAACTACGTGAATATTGTCTGGATTGTCGAGGGGTTTAGATCCGCCCCATATTACGGCAAAGGGTACTGTTATGTTGGGTGGTTTTGAACTGTACGAAAATTCCATTTCATCACAGAATATTGTGTCGGCTCTTAATTTTGCATTAACACTTGTCACGCGGCCTTCTATGTTGAATTGGCATACGAATCTTGTTTGTATGATAAATTGCTGTTAAAAAAAATTTCATTGTTAATAATAAATATTAAAATTTTTTTAGATTTTAATTTCTGATTACATTTTATGACTATTACAGTTTTTGAATCTGCTCTAATATAAATTACAGATATATTTGTTTCCAATATAGAGAGATTAATTATCTAAGCTATGGAATTTAATCATAAAATACCTATACAATAGTTGATAATCTGTATAAACCGAGTAATACAATACGATATTGAATATAATTGTGTACAGAGTTCAAATGCTAAATAAAGATAATTAAATTTATACTGTAATTAATTAGTATTTTATAAACAAATATAATTTTAATATTTCTAATGCTTTCACAAATATGAAACGTTTGCGAAACGTCGGCGAAAATCTTAATTTAAGTCTAGCAAATATTTGAAAACTAATAATCGTTACTTTAATTCCGTACCGTAACCGAAAAAATTATAAAATTTTTTTTTTCTTTATTACAATGAAATTCTACTAAAATTTTTAGATTATGATTGAGTACAAAAAAATAACTTTTGGAAAAACAATATTTTCTCAAGTAACAAATCGATATGAATTATTGCATTATTAAATTCATATCTAATGCGAAGAATCATCTTCTGGACAGAATAAAATCGAAATTTATTTACATTATTAAGAAAAAAAGAAGATATCTTTAAATAAACTAGGATGTTTTCGATTAAAAAAATGATTTTGAATGCAAGCTTCGAATTTATTTATCAAAAATATATTAGATTAAGAACTTTTAATAGCATAATTTATTGTGGTAAGAATATACAATGATTCTAAAAGTTATTTTTTTCTTCTAGTGTAAAGTAACCGATTTCTAGCCCCATTATATATTTAAGGGCATACTCAGACATTACTCGCTCCCCCACTTTTTAAAAATATAAAATGACTTTCAATTGTAATGACCGTATTTAAATGTTGATAATTAATTAAAAAAAAAAATTAAAGCATAAATTGAAAAAAGGGCTACGCAGTTACAATTTCGCCGAGACATAGATTTTTAAAAAAATCAATTAAGAGTAAAACGAAATTTGTTAAATGAATTTTAGTAAAATCTTCATGTCAACATCGTAATTTGAAATGTCAAATTTTTTATCCTAATAGATAACAACTGTCAGTAATTTTTTTAAAAATCTATATCTCGGCAAAATTGTAACTGCGTTGTCCATTGTTCAATTATTGCAGTAATTTGTTTCAAATTAATTAATAAAATTTTAATATTGTTATGACAGTTCCAGGTTATTGCATAATTTAAAAAAGCGGAGGGCACTGTCTGAGAATGCCCTTAGCTAAAAAAATAATTTTAATACAGATTATTTAAATCATTCATTTTATTACTAATCACATGAATAATTGAATTTTGTAAAGTCAGTAATTTAAAATTCGAATTATTTTATTTAAAATTTGGTAAGAGTTGACCATCGATATTTTATTGTAAATATTGTAAAAAATTTATTGTTTTTAGTTTTTTAAAACGTCGGAGGCTGGAAGTAATTTCCTTTTTTGTGAAAGAATTTAAATTGAAAACAAGCTTTTTAAAACTTTAAAACGTAAATAACTGCAAGTAGGAATTATTGTAACCTAATATTCAAAGTAATGTTAATTCAAAAATTTATTAGAATAAATACTTACTCCGATGATATGAACTTGGACAGATATCGCTTTTTTAACTCCAGAAGGCACTAATATCTCCTGAGAACCAGTCGCATTTATTGTGGGACAAAATGCTGGACCACTTCTGTAACTGGGTCCTACTCTCTGTAATTTTAAATATTTTTTATTAGTCATTTATTTATATGTACAAATAAATTATTTTAAATTAAATTTACTGATCAATTTAAAACTCTGTTTTTTTAAATAGCAATGAAATAATGAATAAAAAATTGTAAGTATTTTTTATTTTATATGAACGGAATTATAAAAATATAATATTTAAGTTTAATAAATTGAATAAATGTCAGGAAAAAGTATATTTTTATATTTAATTAAAACAAAATTGAATTGTCGTGTTATTTAAATTCATTAAATTATTAACTATAATATAAATCTATATTTAAATTTTTTAAAAATTACAATTTCATATTATCGAGAATCTGTCATATTTGATGTTATATTAAACATATGTCATGTAAATTTTTTAATAAAGCCCGAGGTAAATTTTTTTCTATTTTTATTTAAATTAAATATGGAATTAATTATCTATAAAATTGAATATCAAACGAAGCTTTAGTTGAAGAATTATAATTCAATATTTTATTAAAAAAAAGTTTTATTATTTTCGAGTAATAGAATATTGTGAATATTAATTTTTTAATGAATATGTAAAAACAAGAGTGATATGTGTATTTGTACTCAGTATAATATAGTTCGGGGGATTATTACTGAAATTACGTGATGCATTTTAATAACCATTGCACTTAATTAACACGTGATACTTCCGACACAAATGTATACAAAATGATCGAGTTGTTATTTTAATTTATTTGTTAAATGTAAATTAATAAAAAAAAAATTTACGCTACTAATTTTTTTTTATTGATTTATTTTTTTTTATTTTAATTTTAATTGAAATTTAGACATTTCGTTACTAAAGATAATTAAATAAAATTCTGATCACTACAAATTGAATTCATATTGTACATATTTTTTTTTTTTTATTAATTCCATTATAAATATTTTTTTGCCAATCAAATCAAAGAATTCTATTTATTTTTTAATTATAAATTGAAAATAAATATTTTCATTAATTAACTTCAATTAAGGCTTTTTTTATATACACATATATATTCATATAAATATGTAAAAAATTTTTGAATACATATTTGTTATTGAAATAAAAAAAAATTGAGTAAATATGAAGTGAATAGAAATTAACTTTTTGGGAAAAAAATAAAAATTCTGGGGCTTTAAAAACATAATTATGTATAAAAAAAATTATTTTCATTGTAGGTATTGGCATAATATATTTATGAATGTAATTAGTTTTATGGAAAAAGTTTAATGAATGAATAAATAAATAAAGTAAAGAGAATATACGCATTTATATATTACCCGAAGTATCCTAAGGGCGTATACCTGTCGCATATGCATTTATAATTTTAGTCACGCGATTTATATTCAATGATTTAAGTAATTAACTATTCTATTGCATACTTTAACCAAGGTTGAAATAACAATATACTTATAAATATATATTGATGAAATTTATATACAACGAAACAATTATTTTAATTTATTTTAAAATACACGCGACTATTCACATCAATCACATCAATTGTCGAATAAAAAATACATTTATTTTTTTTTTTATATTCAAGGAAATTTATGAAATTTTAAAAAAGTATTTATTTTAAGAATCAAAAGAAAAATAATTTGATAATTTGGATATAATTAAGGAAGTGTTTGTTGCTGCTAAAATTTATCTGGAGTTGAATAATTTATTAAATACAATAATCTTGTTCTTCAAAAAATTTTAATACAGTCATATTTTAGTTATTCAATTTTTGGTTTTTATTTGAATTAAATTCAATGTTGCCTACAAAGAAGGATATTGATATCTTTTAGTAACTACTTAACATATTGATTTAAAAAAACCCTGATTAATCTAATGAATTTATTTTGTAGCTTCACTTATTTTTAGACATACAATTTTAAATTTTGGTTATTATTTTTTAAAACTTTATTTATCCCTGCAGTTGAATAATAAAAAAGTTTATAAAAATAAAATAATTCTTCCATTGTTCGGCGTATGAGTATGATACAGAAAAAACTTTTTCTCTAATGATAAAAAATGCGCAAAATTTGTATAATAAACAAAAATGTTGGAAAATCCAAAAGTGCACACCTCAATCGCTCATTTCATTTTCAATCATTATTTTTATATTATTAATTTATTTTTTTCTTATTATAAATTTTTTTTCATCTTTTAAATTATTATTTTAATTTTTTTATTTCTTATTTTCATTTCAATTTTTTTTTATTAAAATTTTTTTTTAAGTATCCTGTCTTTTTATTTTAGATGCCGCTATTTTTTTTTTTTTTTTAATTCTACTGTTACGCTAGTGCTGCTGCCAGTAGTGGATGAAGAGAAAATAGGAAAAAAATAATAACAACAGTAAAAATAAAAATGGCAGCTAAACTTTTCGTGAATAATCAGTTTTACGTTTTTAATTAATTATAATTAAACTAAAAGGATTTAGATAATGATTTTCTTAGGGTTCTTGCGATAAAAAATACAAAGGTAACAAAAAAAAAGTTATGCCGATTAATTGTGTCTGTCGGGAGTTATTGTGTTTACGAAGTTTCATACACGACAATTGACAACTCGTGTCTCTGGGATTAAAATAATTCGTATTTAATTAATGGAGTAATCGGCTTAATAGTGGGTCGGAATTATTCTTTAATAAATTGTCTTTGTATTAGTATCCTATTTAATCCATTTTTGTCTAACCCAAAGAGTGTAGAGATAATATAATGTGGCTGAATGATGAGTGTGAATGTAGCAGACATCAGACAAATTTAAAATTATTAATGAGTAAATAATTAAAAAAATAAAATTAAAAAAAATGCGCATTTAAAACATTTTGAAATTAATAAGTGCATTTTTTATGAATATTATTTTTTGAATTATTTACTCTATTTATTTATAATTAAAAATTTGTCTGATGTCTGCTACATTCATACTCGTGGCTGAATGAGTCGGAAATATTAGCGCTTTCACGCTTGAGGTGTGCAAAATAAAATAATCATATGATATATAATACTTACACTAACACCAGTTACAAGAATATCATTACGGCAGTTAGCGGCAGTGTCATGTGTACATCTGTGACCATCAACACACCAATCACAGGGAAAACTTGAGGAAACGCACTCCGTACAGGATGCATAAGTATTACAATCAAAAAATGTGAAATCAGTAGTTACAAGATCCGGTCCATTGGTCATTCTGACCGACAACTTGGCCGTGAAATGATGATGCCCAATGGGTATCGAGGGCAATAAATCTGTTCTAGGTGTTGTACAGTTAACACCAAATTGTTTTCTCGTAGCATTTGTGATGAGCGTTTTATCAAGGACTGAAAATGCGCATAAAAATTCACCACTGAGCGTTGGTAAGTTATCAATACTCAGCTCAAGAGTTCTCGCTGTTGTTTTTTGTAATAATTCTGGTGTAACAGATGTTATTGTCGTGCACTTGCCACTTTTGTACGAAATCCAGTAAAGCGGATCTTTGGCAGCATCCTGACAGTCACTTCGTAAATTACATTTGTTTTCCAATGAACACCATCCGCAATACGGATCTTTTGCGCCCAAACAGTCCCAACATGTTTTATAAACCGAACACTCTTGTACTTTGACTTTAGATATTTTCTTTTCTGTCAGTACATAAAGATGCATCGGAGGTTGTTGGGAATCAAACAACAGGTCAGCATTTACCGTTGAATTTGTATCGATCTCCAAATCTCCATATTCTTGCGCAACCAATGCACTCTCTACCACTACCTGCAAACAAAATAAATAAAACAATTTATTTTAATTTTATAATTACGTATATTTTTATACTTAATTATTATTATTGTTAGTAAACTTTTATGCTATTTTTATACTAACAAATATAATTCCTTTCGCTTTATAAATAATACTCATTATTGTTATTATTATGTTTATTGCAGTAACAACAGTAAAACTTTATACATTATAAAGTTATCTATAGTAGTTCAATATTTGTATCATGTATATGTATGTATGTATATATACATGTAAAATAACAATGCAACAGGTTTTAAAGAAGGACTATCGACCCAGCGATACACTAAACAATAATAAATAATAAAAAAAGTATGATAAAATAAAATATTGTTTGAATTTTATCCATTTACAATCAGTGATTTGTTAAAATTTAACTGAGCCGCAGGACTTATGGGCAACAGTTCAACGGCATTTACTAGACGCATTTGTTTGATAGTCGTTTTAAAAAAAATTTTAAAAAATCTTTATATAGATACATTTATATACATATATATTAATGTAGTTGCTCAATCATAACGGTATTTATTGACTCGATGAAACAAAGACTCCAGTATTTCGTAACCCTATTTCAGCACAAGCAATATATAAATATATATATATATATATATATATATATATATATATATATATATATATATATATATATATTTATAGATATTCAAAGAGTTGCTTTCGCGCTCAGAGGAAACAAAACGCCCCGGGAAAAGAAGTGAATCGATTCGGCTGATTGGTAGATTTGTTGTTTCTCTCTGTTTCGTACCTCAGAGAGTGAAGAATTACAGGGTAAGTTGACAGTAAGAGAACTCGTGAGTGAGAAAGCAAATTTGAGTTTTACGTGTTGAGTGTAATAACAACAGCAGTACAGTTGCACAAGTCCAAAGGGACTAACGACGGGAACGGCATTGCGATGGTGGTGTCGTGTTGTCTGTGACCGCATTCACGCACCCCTGGGTTCTAGAATTTTTCTTCTTTCACTCCTTAAGGACTAAACTACGTATAGTTGTACTACTGAATACCCATCTATCTTCAACTCCACACCCTGCATGTTACATCACTTGGTATA
>CAXHJT010000114.1:0-10884 GCA_964016945.1 Microplitis deprimator
CACTCAATTTAGAATAGAAAAAAAATAAAATCATGCATCTGTACGTCTTGGAAAGAGGAAAAAAAGTCATGTTTAGATTTATCTTTAAAATAATTTTTCTCACTCATATCGACATTCTAATTAGCAAATTGTCTAACTGATTATTTTCGTAGGTGATTCTGTGTAATTTTCAGATACTAATAGTCAGAGAAAATATCATTTGAGTAACCTTGACAAAAATACTATACATATACTAGATATGGAATTGAATTTAAAGATGAAAAGAATTTTTAACTTCCTTTTTTTCGCGTAAATGGAGGATTTTCTGAAATGGAGTTAGACAATTTGCTAATTAGACGTCGATATGCTTCGTTAAAAAATTCGGAAAATTTGTTTTTATCATTTTTTCAAAATTATGACAGTAATTTTCAAAAACCAAAACAGTTGTACCTCTAGATGATAAAAAAACGGTGCTTTTTTTCCAACGATTTTTTCAGAAGATATGACGTGCTAAAGTTTTTTTTCGATTTTCAAATAAAAAAAAAAAACAAAGGCGCCATTAGATAATAGTACCAATATGAAATTAATACAATATTAAGTTATTCCAATCATTTTAAATATCGCGATAGATTGTTAAAAATTTTTTTTTGTTAATAAATCCAAAATAGTGAGCTGAAAAAAAAATGATAATTCGCTAGCAAATGTAGTTTATTTCAATAGAATTCTATCCCATTCATTTAATTTCTTATAATTCAAATTTTTTAAAAGATATCCGCTGGCAAATATTTTATTTTTCTTCTGTCTGCTAACTTCAGGCTCATAATCGGCTTCATACTACAAAATTAAAAAAGATATAACAAATCACATATTTTAAATAGCGTAAAACTAGGATAAAATATTAATAAAGTTAAATTAGTGAAATCTTACAAGAAAAATAAAATTAAAGGAGAAAACACCGATAGCACTATGATTGTACATCTTAAACGCAGATAGCTTTATTCACATTCTTCACAAATGATGGATACCTACCATAAAAAATGTTTATATTGAGCAGTTTTCATTGACTAGACCAGCAATTCGGTTAATTGGCTCATTGCGGAGGTAAATTTTCGTGGATTTAGTTCAGTTAAGTAGCTTGTTGAGTCTAAGACGAAGATATGTCAAATAGAACTATTTAAACTCTAGATGCTCGGGGGAATTAATTAGGCTATTAACTATTTTGAAGAAATAGCTCAGGTCGATTACTTGTCTGTGAGCAATAAGATTTTTGATACCAAGTTGTTCGTAGACTTCATCTGTACTTTTGCCCGGATAACTCGTTATTTTACATTTCTTATTTGTATTTATTTATTAATATTAATATTATAATTAATTTAATTGTAGGTAGTTCAGAAATTTCATTTAAAAAGAGCTTTTACGATTACCTTGATATTATTTTTACAATTTTTAACATTAATTATGTATGATTATTAGTGGAATCCATTTAAAAAAGCTTTTCAATAGAATTGTCAAAAAAAAAAAAAAAAAAAAAATATATATATATATATATATATATATATATATATATATTCTGATAAATTCTAATAAAAGTTTTTTTTTATCAGAATTAATCAGTATTCATCAGAAATTAGTGTCAGAAATGCAACATGTTTTATAAGAATTTATCAAATATTCTCAGTGAAATTTATAAAAATATATTTCGTTTAATTCTTGGACATAATCTAATTATTGGTTGATTTACTCTAGATCAAATGAAAAATACAAAATTCATGGATTTAAATAAAATTATTAAATAGTTGATAAATTAATTAATTATAATACGAAACTATAAACTTTTATTACATCAAATAATATCATTGGTTTTCTATAATTATATTTAATTATAATATTTCAAAAAATATGATTCTTAAGTTTGTATATTTAAAAAAATTGTTTTTTTAATCATTTGATTATTAATATTAAGAATAATCTTATTTATATATCAAAAACTTTATATCTTACGAAAAGTCATCAGTTAATATCATATCCACCCACCAAACCGCATATATTTTTTGTTTCAAACGTATCAAATTAATGACGTTTGTAAGCGCAGTATGAACGCTCTAGCGCAATTGAAAATGAATAATTAAATTTTTAGTGAAGACATTAAAATTAAACTTGTAACTACACTAATTTTCTCAATATTCGATTATTATGCTGCAATATATACTAATATTACTCAAAGTCAACGATATAAATTACAACAAAAGCTTAATGCTTGCCTTTGTTTCCATATCGTAGACTAGGCTGGATCACGTTAAAAACTCGGAGCAATTTTTTTTTATAGCTTATGCTACGTTAAAAACTCGGAGCAATTTTTCTATAGCTTATACTACGTAGGGGAGATGTAAGTCAGAACTATTTACATTTACATTCTAGTCATCTAGCATTCTATGATAATTAATTTATTGTATCTGCAATTCGTATATGGAATATGCTACCTCCGAGCCTCACATGTCTTTCTACATTTGGGGAATTTCACAGTGCTGTGTACAATTGTTATTTAGATTTAGAAAGTTCTAATTTAAAAGTACTTGACGTTGGAGCTTATTTTTCATTAATATTATTATTATATTTTATAATCTAAACACGGAGAGAATTTTTTGCTAAAATTTACCCTACAATGTAGAGTAAATCTGGGTCAAAAACAAAATAAATACGGAAAGGATAAAATCTGATCCCTTTTGTTATATTTCTTACTTTTTTTTTTTTTTTTTAATTTTACTCGAAATTGGGTTTTTTTTTTACCCCATAATTGAATACTATCTAGAAACGAAAGAGTAATTATTCATCCAGGCCAAGTTTTACTCACAACTAACGAGTAAAATTTATTAGATAATTCTCCCAGTGAAGTTATATGTTAATTTAATTTTAATGTAATATTTTTTCGGACGGCAACAAGAGATTTTGATCTCATAGTCGAATAAAATCTGTTATCTATCTATATATCATATCCACCCATTAAATCGTAAATATTTTTCGTTCTTAACTATCACTTGTTTCAAATGTATTTTTTTTTATTTTTTAAAACACTATGAATCATTTAATTTTATAATACATGAACATATTTGTAATTTCAGAATGATGATTTATTGGATAAAATAAAAAATTGCTACTTTAAACACAATGCTCATAATCTCGATAAACAAAAAGAACGTCCTCTCTGCGCTCTGGAAATGCAATCATTTATGACAGCAGCAGTTGATTCAGAAACATGTATCAGACGTAGTAAAAAGTTATACATGAATCCAATGGCATTTTGTGATCCACTGAGTGGTTTAAATATTCATTGGCCTCTATCGCCTTTAAATAACAAAACAGAATCAATGATTTTAGTTATCGCACGTCTAGATGCAAGTTCTATGTTTGATAACATATCACCAGGTGCCAATAGTGCAGTTACAGGATTAGTTACTCTTCTTGCTACCGCATATTACTTAAATTTACTCAACGCTACTGTAGAGCGTAAGTTGTTTTGACATTTATTACTATTATTATTTTTTTTTCTTTTTATATTAATAATTAAATAATATTTCAGATACAAATGTTTTATTTTCTTTACTAAATGGAGAGTCATTTGATTATATCGGATCTAGTCGTTTTGTTTATGATCTCAAAGAGGGTAACTTTAATGCACTTGGAGGTGAAAATCTTCAACTAAATAAAATTAAAACAGTTATTGAATTAGGACAACTTGGAAATGATAAACTTTATCTTCATGCAAATAATTATGAAAATAATGATGTGATTATAAATCTTCAAAAAATATTAAATCTGCAAAATACGACACTTCCAAATAGTGTACCACCTGCATCTATACAAAGTTTTCTTGCTGTAAATCGTAATTTAACTGCAGTAGTATTAGCAAGTCACGGTGAACAGTTTAGAAATAAATATTATGGTGGAATTCTAGATAACACTGAAACACTTGGAAATGAAAAGTAAAATTAATTTTTAAAATAACATTTTTTTAAATTTTATGGACATTTAAATGAAAATTATTTATTTATAATTTCAGAAAAGAAATAAACACATTAGCCCGAGTTGCGATGAAACTTGGTGATGTTTTGTATGAAAAAATAACAGGAAAAAAGTCACCTAGTAGTAATGTAACAATAATTGAAGAACTTATTAGTGAAATGTTATTTTGTTATCTTAAAAGTGCTAAGTGTAATCTATTTCAAGCTGCTTCACCACCAGGATCTAAGTTGCCAAACCATACATATCCTCTATATGTTGGTGTAAATTCATCTCCAAACCATGCAACAAGCCTTACAGGACAACTTCTTGCATTACTTACCGGAGAAAAATTATCACATATGACAGCGAACAAGTGCAATCAACTTAGACTCGCTTGGATGGGCGGATATAATTTTACAGGAATTTGTATTAATTCAACGGTTAATTATACAGCTGCTATAAGTCCAGCGTTCACTATTGAAGGTAATTATTAACATAAATAAACTATTTACACTAAAAAATTTTTGGAGTGAACGCGGAGTAGATGATTATTTATTTATTTAATCCCCTCGGAGTGAATTTCAGTCCGCAGGGGAGTTTTACGAAATATTAATTTAATTAATAATATTAATCGATTAATGAAATATTGATAAATTGTTCATTAAAATAATTATATTTCTCATAAAAAAGTTATTTCTATTAAATATAAATTTTTTTAAATGTTAAAACTCCGGATCGGAGTAAATGCGGATTGCAATAAAATCCGCGTTACTCCGAAATCACTCCGCACGAAAAAATATCCCTATTCACTCTGCAAGCGGAGTGATTTTTTTTTTTTTTAAATTCCGGAACTTCGAGTGACAGTGAACTTAAATTTTTAAAAATCCAAATTTACTCCAGATTCAATCCTAATTTTTTACAGTGTATATAAATAAATAAATAAATAAAAATAATCAATAAATATTTTGCCAGGATACGAAATGAAATCTGGAAAATATTCAACATGGACAGAATCACGTTGGCATATGCTTGGTGTTCGTATGTTTATCAAGCCTTCAGCAGCAGTAGAACAATTGACAATAACTTTAGGAAGTGTTACAGCAATTATGTCATTGATTATTGTTTGGTTTATCAATTCTCGGGCGGATATATTATTTGGCTATAGTGTTACAGCAGAGGATTGCTAGGAAAACGCCGCGGACCACATATTAATGACGAGATTTAATCATCAGCAAGACGAATCCATTCCAGTGACTAGTCTTTGACCAAGAACAAAAAAAAAACATATATATGACACGTGTGTGGTACGCCCTCGGAGATAAATTTATACTTATTATTATTAAGTTGACGCGTAGTGCCTCTGGTTTGCTCTCAATGCAGTCTAGAAGTTCTATTGTGTAAATCTGTGAGTGAAATATCAAAAGACAGTAAAATTAAATTGTCTTTCACGTTACATTTGTCCAATTTTTAAGTATAATTGTTTTAATTATTTAAGCTAAAAATAATATTGATTGATGCTCATTAAATAATTTTATGTATAGCCAGGGTTAAATGATTAAAATTATTTATAATATGTATTATAAATAATACGTTTGTGTTAATCAATTAACACAAGCATGCATTGAGTTTATATGTACAGTAGAAATTTTTTTTTCATAATACCATCAATTATGCATATATATATATATATATATATATATATATATATATATATATATAACTCGTAAGAAAACTGTACATTTAACTATTACGTTATTTATTATTATTATTGATAATTAAATTGGTCAAAACCATTTGATATTATAAATAAATTTTAATATTTCCCTTGAATATCGATAGATTAGTAGCAAGTTCTGCTTGTACTTTTGAAGATGAAAATTGTTTACGCAAGATAAAGAAAAATTCGAGACAAAAAAGTTATTGCAAGCTTTATGGCATTTATTATTAATAATCTTAATTAACAGGGCTTTTGATGTACACAAAACATAATTATTCAATTCACTCACGCATATTTTTTAAAATTCATTTATTTCAATACGCATTGCATGTATCATAGCTGTGTATTAATTTTAATAACTTATTTCTATTTTTTTTTTTTTTTTTTTTAATCAAAGTAGAAAGATCTAAATATTTAAATTTCAAAATTGTTTCAATTCAACAGGAATAATAATAAATATTCTTTTTTCCAATCACATGACCTCATTTTGATAACAAAATAATGTAATTATAGATAAACAATAATTAAATAAACGCAATACAAATGACTCATATATTTATAATAATAATGAGTCTATGTAAAAACAAAAGAAAAATAAAATGAACAATTGTGATAAGAATAAAATTATTAATTGAGCGAATAAATGATCACTCCTACTTTGATTATTACAATTAAACTTCCTTGCATAAATTTATAAGACAATAATAATTTACGCACCCGTTTACATTTGACAAGTTTATGCTAAGATAATACACTTTTATATTTAATTATTTCACATTTTTTATTATTTTATTTTATTAAGTTGAATTTGTTTTTATTTTTTAGTTTTTCAAATTTAAAAAATGTAATTTTTTTTTTTATAAGTGCGCTAATGGGTACAATTTTTTTTTTTTTTTAACAACAGTTTTTCACATTATCATCATCAGTCAACGCTGTGCATTCATCAACGTAAATTTATTTTATTGGGGTATTTTGATCGTGAATTAAGTAGTAAGAATTAGGAGGCTGGGCACCGCCCACCGAGTTATCACAGTCGTCTGGTGCCGCAGCACATACGTATACGTGATTCAGCCTTAAAAACTATATTTTTCTTTTTATATCAAACATTCGTCATTAAATCTAAAATTTAATTTGAGCACGTACATACACGCCACAGGTATATTTTTAAATAGACGAGATCATTTATTTTAGATCAATTCGTTGTCATACAACTTTTTTTAGTTGTATTCGATATTATGTGCATTTGCACAATCAGCTGTCTCTTATCGGCAATACTATTTTTTTTAAATTAATATTTTACAGCCAGATGGCATTTTTTGTAATTTTTTTTTTTTTTTTTTTTTTTTTTTTTTTTTTTAGATAGAAAATAAAGTATTGCACATACATTACTAATTAATACATTTTGAAAGATATAATTACATAGAGATTTACATAATTTGCTCTCGAACGTTCTTTAATGTAATTTATTAAATAATATTTAGAACGAGCAATTGTCATTATTGTTATTATTATACATTGCTAATTAAATTTTAAATAATATTTAAGTTTTTTAGTGAATAAAAAAATTATAATTTCATTTAAAAAAAACAGCGCGTTACTGAAAGATATTTTTTAAAATATTTGTTTTAATGAACGTTCGGATTTTGAAGTATATAATAATAATAAATTTAAATAAAAAATATTTAAATTAAGGAGTAGTGGAAGTTAAGCCGCAATGGACGGAACTATTATGCGAAGACAAAATAAATATAAATAATTAATGTGGAAGCGTTAGTCAATTAAATTACTCAAGTGTCTTCGTTCTGTTTTTGAATGTACAATATATAAGTTATTTTAATGATAATGGATTATTATCATAATATTTAATGAAGATATTTAGACAATTATTTCTTATAAACTACAAGTGGCGTGTGCGTATGTCATGTCAAAAATGTTATCAGAATTACAAGAAAAAAGTATTATTTTATCAATATAACGTTTATGCAATTATTTAAAATTTTATTACCATTATTTTAAATCTTAAAAATTTATCATTATTAAGTAATTTATAATTTTAATAACTGCTCAGTATGGTATATGTACAGCAGTACCGAGGCTTATTGGCTGCGGTACATGCACAGAGACGAACCTTAGAGTTTAAAAATATAATTGTAATATATTTTTATTTAAGAAGTGTTATATTAATATTATTATTATTATCTTGGAGGGACAGCACTTTGCTAAGTCACGACGATGCAGAGCTGATCAGACTACGCGTGAAAGTTATCACGCTCTCTGACGATGGCACATTATTTAAATTTAAAAAAATTTACTTTATTATTAATTTCATTGATTGATCTTTAATAATAAAAACAATCCGGCTATTGTTTTTTTTTTAACTAAAGTATTTATTATTATAAAAATTATATTTATACTAAATAATTATTAGAAATATCATATGAATTACTTGAATAAATAAATTGATTGATAAAAGAGATTATTATTATTATTATTATTATTATTATTATTATTATTATTATTATTATCATTATTAATATTAATATTAGCCGGTACAAGAGCGTGATAATTTCTAGCGACGTATCTCTGATATTTACGTGATTAATTACGTATTTGACAGTTAAAGCGTTATGTAACCTCGAATACCTTAATACTGTAGTGAGCAACTTGGTTCGAAGGTACCATAAAGAGGTTGACGACATATTTATTAATGACGGAGGTCAGTGAAGATCATCCTCATCGGTATCATTGCCGTCTTTAAATCTATCGGCACCTCCATCACCATCGCTAGAACCTGAGTCACTTCCCGAATCCTCTGATTGCCAACCACCCAGTTGCTGTTGCTGTTGCTGTTGCTGTTGCTGTAGCTGGTGTTGCGGTTGTACAACATGTTTCATAACTTTGTGCCGTTTACCAGAACGTGGAAGAGCTTCAGCACCTGCTCCATCTAACATTGGTTGGAGAATTCGTCGTCGCGCGTTTATGAACCAATTATTCACTTGAAGTAACGTTAAATTTGTTTGACTTGCTATTTGACGTTTTTCATCTTCCGTAGGATACGGATGCTAAATTTAATTAATTTACTTATTTATTATTTATCACTTGGAGTAAATAAATAAGAAACAAATAAATATTTTTTTTTTTTATTTTACTTACGACTAAATGTTGAAATAGCCAAGCACGCATGATGCTAGTGGCTTGTTTAGGCAGTACGCCACGCTTTTGTCTACCCTTTCGATTACTTCCACTGCCACCAGTATGGTTTGAGGGTGTAGATCCACATCCCTCATCTTCATCGTCACTTGGCACGGAAGAAGGCGATCCTGGAACGGTAATATCTAAACAAAAATATATTTATTAGTAAACTATGAAATAATTTATTTTTATCAATTAATTACAAAAATTATTTTCATAAAAAATAATAGATCAAAATTAATCTAACCGAAATATTTTTTATGATTTGAATGTTTTATATCTCCGTATCCATTTTCACGATCTTGCATTGGTAAAAGTCCCCAATACCCAACTTCTTCAACATACATTCGATCATTAAGATATACATCTTTGTCAATTAGAGGATGCGCAAGTGGATCTGTCAAAGGATCTGGAAAGATATCTGAGCGATGGAATTTTTCATTTGGATATGACAGGATTATAGGAGAATTAAAAAAAAAAAAAAATGGAAAAAGGGAGTTGATTTTTTTTGTGTTTTTTATTTATTTTTTTATTTTTTACACTTACCTTGACCAAGATAAATATCGTTAACAGAAGCGCAAGGATGTGCTCCGATTTGAGAGAGAGGTGTACTACCATGTACGGTAGAGGGTGACAGTGGATCATGAGGGTGACAGTGGATCATCCTGGTCCTGACTGTCAGATCTGATAGAACGTTGAGCAATGGATGAAGATCGGGCGGATGAAGGCCTCTCGATGATGCCCTCGACCTGGACGATTTCCTGGCTCGTGCTGCCATTCTCTGACAGCGTGTCTCCTCTGCTCACTCCGAGTCCGTTAGTTCCCGGCTCAACATCATTGCCTGTAGATGACAGCACCTGGCAAATATATGTCGCATCTAGCCGTCAGAGAGCAAGGGGTGGGATTCTATTGTACCTTAAGAGGTGTACAAGTACCTACACTATATAATTTTATTACCGTAATCCTATTTTAATACTAAAAAGATATATAAATTAATGTAATTAATGTAACAGAAAATAAAAGCACCGAATAAAATTTTTTAGTGGTTATATTGATTTATAGATATGTAGATAAAGATTTTACTATAAAAAGTTTAGTAATGGCTTTCATACACCTCTTTACTAGAGGGATGTCTAAATAGGTTTGGGATTAATAGGGTCATAATTCTCGAACGGTCGAGGTAAAACAGCTAACCTGCAGTGGACTGCTGCCGTTGCTGCCACTTGATGGACCGATGTCGTGTCCGTGATGACTGTAGTCGCTTCGTAATAAATTCTCGCTTTGCATTTTGCTCTTGAGACAACCAATATACCTGTTGCAAAAGTCCTTGCACAATTCTTGAACCTTCTCCAATTCTAACAGATGAATCCGCAAGACCTGGATGGCTTTGATCATCTGCAATTTTAAAACAAAACAAATTTGTTAAACCGTTATTCATTTATTTTATTCTCGATTGTTTTATATATATATATATATATATATATATATATATATATATATATATATATATATATATATATATATATATATATATATATATATATATATAAATATATATAAGGTTTTTCAAAAAAAAAAATTTTTTTTCTTATGGTCTCAAGTTAGTCTTAGGTATAGAAAAAATCCTCCCACAAGAGCAGCTCGAAATCGCAATTCTACTAAGAGCTCAACCAATATTCATTTTCCCATTTAAATTGCATGTAAAAAATTTTTGTTTGTTTTTTGAAAATAAAAGTGTTAAAAACTTTTTTTTCGAAAATCGAAGTACACAGTCTTGTAAAAAAGTTATCTCCGGAGAACTAACAGAAAAAAAGTTATGAAGCTTTAAACTATATTAAATAGTATAACTTCATGTTTTCATTATATTAAACAGTTTTTGGATAGAAAATTAGGTTTTTTTATCTGAGCTAATGTTATCTGTAAATTTTTTTTTTGAACACATGGGAAAAATTTCCCTTACTTTCAAAACAGAACTTTCTTTTTAATTTCAAAATCCA
>CAXHJT010000115.1:0-12000 GCA_964016945.1 Microplitis deprimator
AGATATGTATGTATTAAACTAACTTTTTATATCGATTAATTGAAAAATCTACCTTCCATTTCGGCTGCCGAATGGCCTTTTTTTTATTAAATAAGTGCAATATGAAGCTGGTGGAAGTGATGTAAGTGAGCAGATCACGATTTTTTGATTTAGTGACAATAGAGCACTACCTCTCCGCTTCGCGTTCGAGGTGTGCAATAATGAAATGTTAATTTTAGTTTTTAATGATGAAATATGATAATATCAGTGATGAAAAAAACAATTGATAAATAGTAGAAGGCTTTCTATGATAATTCAAAATTCAAAAGAGATATAATATACATTATTTTTAAATAAATGAATTCAAAATTAATTTGTATGTAAATCATTAAGAACAAAGAAAATTATTGTTTTATGTAAGCGAATTTACGTTTATGGCAATTTGTGATTGTGCTGAATATAGAAAACGGTATTTTTAAGAGAAAATTTTGTCGCTTGTATGTACGTCAATACATGACAGCCAGTCGCTGTGTTTGTGTCTAGTCAATATATCAGTAACACAGTATATCTTACGGTATACTGTGTTACTGAAATATTAAGGATACTGATCAGAATTAGATTGGCCCGCGTCGTTATTGAAGATGAAGATTTTTTTGTCTTAACTTTTTTTTTCATCTATTTACATGAAACAAAACCAAAAATCGATAAATAATAATTAATAACTAAAACAAAAATTATTCGTACACAGAGAAAAAAAAACAGTAACCATTGCTGCGCAGAACAGTAATCCAGTCAATGAGCGTGTTTGGGCGAAAGATTAAGTATAGTAAAATCCCTCATATTAAAAGAAGTGATTTAAAACGATTTGTAATGTAAAATGCTCATAGGAAGAGTAATTCAAAAGTACTCAAAGTATTCAAAAGCATTAAAAAGTAGTTAAAATTTTTTTCTTCTAATCGTTTTAAATCACGTCTTTTGATAAGGGAGTTTACTATACTTATATTTATTCAATTGACTGGATTACTGTTCTGCACAGTAATGGTTACTGTTCTTTTTTCTCCGTATACACTGTTAAAAATGTACGGAGTCAACGCGGATGAAATCTGGAGTGAATGCGGAGTAGATAATTTTTTATTTATTTAACCCCCTCGGATTTAAATTCACTCCAAAATGAACTTTATTAAATCATTCTGCTGAAAAACAACTCGATTTCTTCCGAATTCATCCCGATTTTTTATAGTGAATATATGAAAATTACAATACAATATAAATTGTATTAAATCGTGTCAATTAAATTCAATTAATGGAATATATCATTTATTAATGATCGTTAATAATAAGAAAATAAAAGAGAATTCAAATAAATTAAATAATAAAAGAACTAAATGCTGGTTAAACGACCTTGTAGTTTTTTAAGTTTTTTTAAATCAACTATACATAATATATTTATTATAAATAATTATTGTATACAATAATTAATAATAAATGAGAGAAAATTATTGAAGTAAATAACGACGCCGATCATGTATGGTCTTATTAGGCTCTGGATCAGTACACGGAGAGAAATTTCAAGTAAATATGCCTATGCAGCACAGTAATAATTACATTACTCTATAGTTTGTGTATAAGAGCGGCAGGACACAAACTATAGAGTAATGTAAATATTACTGTGCTGCATAGGCATATTCACTTGACATTTTTCTCCGTGTAGTGCCGGAATGTGACGTCGTTTCGCTTGGTCGCGTGGTGTGATTTTTACCTCTAAAAAATGAAATTCTGTAAACTACAGTTTACTATTTTTAAAGTAATTTTATTGCTTTATTTTTTTTTTTATTCACAATAATTTTATTTATTGATATTAATAATATTTTATTTTATAGTGTTTGCAGTTTTTTTTTGTCAATGAATTAGTCATCTAAATTTTTTAATTAATTTCATTGCTTTATTATTTTTACAATGTATGTTAATATTTATTATTGTAATAAATATATTATATTGATACTTAAAAGTTATAAGTGTGAAGGAAAATTTGTTAAAAAGAGCGTGGGTCCGATGAGATCAATAAATTGATCTATATAACTGCGCAGTGACTATTCTCCGGAAGTGAATGACGCAATTTACTATACCCTCCACTATGATCACAAATCATAAAAAAAAAATAAATATTTATCTCCTTTCAATAAATACTAAGTATTTATTTAATATTTATTTTATATTTTCATTATAAAATATTTCAAATACTTTAAAAAAAAAAAATAATGATAATAATATTTAATAGTTTAAAAAAAAATAATTGCTGAGTTTTTTGTCTGATGGCATACTGCCAAATTCAATTATTTACACATACTACAGGACAAAATCCATAAATACATGTGCAAAGTACATAAAAATGATAAGATAAAAAAATAAAAAAATAATATTAAGTGATATTTCATTTTATGCAAATTGTACTTCTGAAGTTTTTTTCACTCAACTCTTAAAGAAGACGAAGAACGAAGTAAACATAGTATCTAAAGAATGGTTGAAGTTAAATATCTCTACCTCCTCTCTTTACACTAAAGGATAAAAAAATTGAGCGGAAAATTAATGGATAGAAAATTGAGATGAAGAGTGAATAAAGAAAAAAAATTTAATAATAAATATCTGAAAAAAAAGTAGTAAACATAGTGGTGATTTTACAGGCAGTGGATACTTGCATCAACATTCTTCGGGAACAAGGCCGCAAAACAAATTATTTTCATTCAATCTATATGTATATATTTATATATCACGTGTATGTTATAAGCGCATCATGATTTTAATAAATTTATTTGCAGTACATCGGTAATTGGTCAACAAATTGAACAAATGCCTTTAAATTAAAGCAAATGATAAATTCATAAAAAATAAAAAAAAATTGTTGGGTATGTCGAGATTTGACGTCATTGCAAAAGCCTACGCGGATTGGCTGGTCGTGAGACGAGCCTCCATTCAATCGCAGTTACTTGACATCATTCACAATTATATTTCAACTGTTTATATTATTATTATTATTAGTATTATTATTATTATTATTATTATATATTGATGATTTTAAATTGACGTAGGCGTTGTAACTACGATTGATTGAGTAAACATTATTCACAAATGAGATAGTAAAATAATAATAATTATTATTATTAAACTTTGATGTATTTTACTACGTCTTAACTTAATGATAAAAAAACATAATATCAACAAGCGAAACTACATGATATATGAAGAATAATAATTAATAAATATTATTGTAGTTTTATAAAATTAATTGTCATTAAGCAGAGTTTTTAGTTATTTTTGACAATTTTGTTTTGAATCAAAAAATCCAAATATTTATATCTTCACAAATTTCCATTTATCTAAGAGAAACATACACTGTAAAAAGAGGAGGCGTAATTCGGCACACATTCAAACTCACGAGCGCACACATGCACACACACGCGAGCGCACACACGTACACACACACACACGCGTGAGTGCACACACTCACACACATATACACACATTCCCAAAGTAAAATATTTTAACACCGGAAAATTTTATTTAACATCGGTAAAGAATATTTACACTGGCGGTCGCGTTATTTTCACACCGCTTTCGGTGTTGAAATTTAACACCGCCGATTTTAACACCTACACTGCTTGGACTTACCCCCGTGATTTTTTACAGTGTAGGGGCAAGGTTTCTATTTTCTGTGCAAGGTAACAACGATCGTACTGTTTATTGACTCGAGAGTGTTATAAAAAAAAATAAAGTAAGTGCTCTCTCCGCTTGCAAAAGACCCTTCTTAATAAAACTATTTGATTTTATTGCACACTTCAGTTAGTACTCTTAAATATATTACATTATGATATAGATAATTTATTAAGGAACAAACCTGACACAATATTAAATCTACTATATACTAATTCAATAAACTTTGGAAGTCAATTAATATTTACACTGTAAAAAATTTGGGGTGTGAATGCGGATTGAATGTGGACCAGATGACTGTTTATTTATTTAATCCCTTCGGAGTGGAATTTACTCCGAAGGGGAGTTTATTTTGATATTAAAACTCGAAATCGGAGAGTGAATACGGATTTAAATAAAATCCAAATCACTCTGATGAAAAAACAAACTTCCTATTTACTCCGTATGCGGAGTAATTTTTGGTAAAAGCTCCGAAACTACGAGCGAGGGAGTGAATTCGGATTGAAATAAAATTCGTAATCACTCTGAATTCACTCCCGATTTTTTACAGTGTGTGGACATTCGTGACCACGAAAATGCTCGAAAAAAAAAAACCACTAATCGATCTAATTTTGGATCTGCTAGCTACTATTTAAATCCTTTTTGGTCAACCATAGCCAATAAACAAAATCTTGAAACTGACAATTTGGCGTTAAACAGACATGTATATTTGTGTCCTGTATTATCTTACAATTTACACCTGATATCTATCACAGAGAAAAAAAATATCGTGACCAGCATGATACTGTATTCTGACTGTCACGATACTCGATTTAGCTACTTGGAGATTAGTGCAAGTATTGATACGTATAGTGCTGACAGCAATTCGGATCGTGAATGGGACTAAAATAGATAGCGCTGGTAGCTTTCCAGATCGCTCACTCTAAAACCAAATGTGTTCCCTGCTCAAAAAATCCGATATATTTTATAGCTGTATGTATAAGATCCTATACTTAACTATAGCACTTCTCATAAAACTCATTCATTCTTATAAAATTTCCATGGGAATTTATGAAAATTCATTAGATTCTATAAGATTTTCTAAACAGGGTTACAAGGTTACAAGTGTATTATTCTAACACACATTAAATGTGTTCCATGCTTATTAAGGTCATAAGCGGAACTATAGTTTTTTGTAGTCACTTAAAAAACACATTTCACGATATGTTAAATGTCTATCGATTGCTTATTGTGTTTCAATGTTATTTGGCAAGTGTGTTAATTTTGACTACACACTTGGTTTTAAAGTGGCCCCCTTCACGATACGAGCATCACAATCTATTAGATCGTCCCGATCACGATATTTTTTTCTCCGTATGACGAGTTCCCGACTAGAAAAAAAGTTGTAAGACCTATTGGTATTCAATTGGATTCCCAATAGGGAACCTAACGTTGGGATGTAACGCATAGCCCAAGATGATCCATCGGGTAATCCCTATTGGGTATATCCAACTGTTTCCCAATTAGGCATACCCTATAGGGTTCCAATTGGGTACACCCAATCCGCTCATTCCAGTACAATTTTTTTTTTGCTTATCCAATTTTCGAAGAAGACTATGGCCATTCCAATCACGAGCTTTTCGTAATACTATCTGTTATTTTGTCATTATGACAACCAAGAGCTTGGAACGATATCAATATTTTCTTTTGAACTTTCGTCCAAAAAAAGAATCAAAACTTATGCTTATGACTTTTTCTGAAATAAATACAAAGATTATTGCCAATTCTAATTTATATTAGTGTTAACTAACAAAAAAAAAATTATTTCACAAATTCTTACTTTGCACAAGACATAATTTTTCTAACCTATATTCACTATGCTAGCACTTTATTATTATTTTTATCAATTATATTGTACTGCACTAGCACTTTATTTATTATTATTTTTATAAATTATATTGCATGGTATTGTAACTGTAAAGGATTCAAAAAATTACGTCTTGATGAGTTAGTTAAACGTTTTCCAATGCAAGAGTCACATGTGTACGGGTATTTGTCTTTGTCTACTAGTTATTGTTTTAAGCGCTGACCTGTCTAGTCTATAGCTAAGTCTGCAAAAGAATGGGATTTTCCCCCACTACTTGGCTAAGATGAAGTCCAGGATTTTACACTAACGTGCATGCGCAGTAATGGCTTAATTTTTGAAAAATGGTGGGAGAAAAGCTCATTCTTTTGCAGACTTAACTATAAACTTGTTTGCGTTTGTATTATAGTCACAAGATTTTTTCACCACGTGCATCACTGGCGTTAGCATACTTAATTATTCGATTTTTATATTCACATATAATAATATATAAGTATATGAAAATAGTAGATATTTCATGGATTATTTTTCCCTTAAAGTTTTAATATTTTTTAAGTTTATAATTAAATTTATAGTCTGCAAGAGATAAAAAATATTTTTTGCTATTCTTTAGTTTTTTTTGTCTTTTTTATGTTAAAGTACATAATGAAACGTAAATATTTTGTAAATTTTTTTTTATAAATTTCATGATTAGTTTTCTCAACGTGTTCCCAATTATTCCCCAATCGTGTAAGTCCAACAGCAAGTTATTAATTTTGACGTTGAGTCATCTCAACAAGTTCCCAAAAATATCCCAATCGAACAAACCCATTATCGAATCGTTCATTTTAGCATTGGGTTTTCCCAACATGTTCCCAATCGGGTAAACCCAATCGCAACTTTTTTATTTTAATGTTGGGCTTACCCGATATGTTCCTAATCATATCCCAATAGGGATGACCCTATCGGACTTGCCTCATCAATACTCAATGGGGTCCCAATGTATGTTTGGGGATAATTTCTAGTCAGAATATTCTGACAACAACATCGATGTGGCAACAGCACACTATAAAACGATTTCTGTAACTACCATACTGTAAAAAATTTGCGGATTGAATCTAGAGTGAATGCGGAGTTGATGATTTTTTAATAATTCATTCTTTTTGGGAGTGAAATTCAACTTTGATTCACAATTGTGACAATTATATTGAGTACGGAAATAATTATAAGTTCCTTTTCCATATATTCACGCAAAATAATTTAAAAAATTTATAAGCAGCCCGAGTCACAAACTGTCATATGACATATCCACAATACCATAAAATATTGTACTGAAATATAAAATATTCCCATAAAAACTATGTCACTATAACTATTAAATAATTTAATGTTTCCACTATGTATTATGTGAGTTACTAAACATTTAACACTGTAAAAAATTTGGGGAGTTAACGCGTATTAAATCCGGAGCGAATGCGAAGCGGAGTTTATTTTAATATTAAAACTCCGAATCAGAGTGGATGCGGATTTAAATAAAAATCCGAATCGCTCCGATGAAAAAAAAAACTCCCTGTTTACTCCGTATGCGCAATGATTTTTTGTGAAAACTCCGAAACTTCGAGCGACGGAGTGAATTCGGATTGAAATAAAATCCGTTGTAACTCCAAATTCACTCCCGATTTTTCACAGTGTATAAATTAACAATATAATATTTTATGTTTAATTATTACCTGAATCAATTATTGATTGAAATAATTACGTCTCTTATGAACAGTTATTTCTGTTAAATATAAATTTATTTAAGTATTAAAACTTCGGATCAGTGTAAATGCGGATTGAAATAAAATTCGCGTTACTCCGAAATTACTCCGCTTAAAAACCGAGTGACAGAGTGAATGCAGATTGAGATAAAATCCGGATTCACTCCCGATTTATTACATTACATGAAAAAATTCATGATTTATTTTAAAAAGTGACAAAATGTATCAAAGATGAAATTATTTGTGAATCAATATTTTTTTCTGCTATTATTCTGCTGTAACACATTGTTCGAGGAATGTTTTGTACTTATAGAGTGAAATATTATTGACGTCAAAAGATAAAATCTTTACAGCCATAACTTATAATGCTCGATAAATTATTTTTTACTATAATATGAGTAATTAAATATAAATTTATTTAAGTATTAAAACTCTGAATCAGAGTGAATGTGGATTGAAATAAAATCCGTAATCACTCCCGATTTTTCACAGTGTGAGTAATTGGATAAAAAATGATTAATTGTGGAGTTTGTTTTAAAAAAAAGCTCTGTAAAAATTGTTGTACAAAAATAAAAAATTTTTACGGTCAGAATTATTTGAAAATTAAAAAAAATAATATTTCTATATCTAATTCACAGAATTCGTGGTTACGATAATAAATGTATGGTAATAAATTATTTTGAATGAATCATTATCATTGGACTTATGCAAAATGATATATTATCAAAGGTCAACCCTTATTTGCACAATCATAATTTGTATTTTTCATTATTTTACGAATGCCATAAAGAAATAAAAATAATAATAATTACAATAACAAATAAATAAATAAGAAGATATGTTTTGATTTCTTCACAGCTTTGATTAAGTACAGTTGCAAGTAAAAAGTTTTATAGTTGTTATGGTAGTAGGTATCTGTTGAACTTACGACGTTGATAGCTCCCCCCTAACCCCACGCTGTCAGATGTTGTAGATGTTTACTCACTTGCTCAAATCATTTTTTAACTTTAAATTGTTACATATATTATTATAATTCTAGCTTACCCCCACCGAGAGCCACGCTAGCCTCAGCCTATATAAACCCACGACGACTCGAAAGCATCCTCCAGCATTCGCACTCTCATCTAAACGAGAAGACAGTCTATGCTTAAAGCTTTGAGCCGGCAGAATAAGCGATTATTACATTTTATTAATTAAAAATTGTTCACTTTTGTTTGTGATTCACCGATTTATCTTTTTTTCATTTATATTTGGTTTTTGTTTTTTTTTTTTTCATTTATATTATTCTTACCTATTTAATTATATTTTTAGTTATTTACTAATAAGAACTTTTAAATTTGTTTAGTTATTATCGGTTGTGTTTCCTTGATAAGGAATATTTAAGAATTATTTTAAGATTATATAATAATTATATAATTATTAAACTGTTTAATTCGTGTGTCACATGAAACTTTTTTAAATAAACGCGCGAAAGTGTGTAAATAATATTTTTACGAAAGAAAATAACAACTTGTTTTATAAAGTGATCTCTATTAAATCGATAGTGATTGAAGAAAAAAATGGCATTACTCAAGTTTCTTGTTATCACTATTTTAGCCGCATTTTGTTACCTCACTATTATTGATAGTGCGGCTATATCTGAGGTATTTACTATTTTTTAAGTTAAGTTATAAATATACGGAAATATTTTTTATAACATTTGTGAAATTACTCAACAATATCAACAATTAATTAATTTAAATATATTTTCATTTCTTCAATTTTAATTGGTGAAAATAGTTTTAAAATTTAATGCAATTTAATTTGTTGGGTCAACAAGTAGTTATTATTGCATCAGACAAATAAAGAGTAGAGGTAAAAAATAATTAACTTTTAAAATTATGCAGAATAATAATAAGTTTGAGAAAATTCGATTAACTATGAATTATTTTAACTCTCAATAAATAAAAATGTCAGGTTAAATAAAAGATAAATTTTCTAAAGCAAACATTTTTCACGCTCTTGATAGTATAAATATTGAATAATTTAAAAATCAAATATTGTCATTTATGATTATACAATATCATTGAAAAATAAATGAATTCATGTTTTACATTTTTTCTATTCAAATGAACTGTTTTAAATTTTTTATTAAAATTATTTAGATGCAACAAAGAATTGCATGTGTAAGAAAACAAATTAGCTTATATTCAAACAAATAAAAGATCTCATAGCATAAAGATAAAAAAAATATTTAATTAATTATTTAAAAATTTGACTTTGCGAATGATTCGTAAAATGTGTATATAAAGTTTAATGCGCGAGAGCTGATTACACATATTTAAGTCAGTGGCATGAACCAGATGAAGTAGATATAGGAATGGTGATCCCGAAGTCATACGATCCCTCCGAGGTTTTCATTCATGAATTCGAAGCGCATTCATGCCTACACTCTCATTACATGCTCGTATCGTACTCACATGAGTTCTCACTAGCATTACATATTGTAGTTCAACATAATACATATATATATATATATATATATATATATATATATATATATATATATATTAAGTCACACACCACACTCATTCATTCCACTCTGTCAGGGTCGCTTCCATTTCATTCAAATACCACATATGTACACAATATATAATGTTATTTTAACTGATGCGACAACCGCGACCCAAATGAATGTTCCCGTTTCCTCTTACACTTTATTTCTCAGATCATCAAATGTTGGTTTTTAAAAAGTTCTTTAAACGGCTTACATACTCTCTCTCTATCTCGATGAAATAATACGTAAGAACGATTATGTACTTATTTTTTTAAAATCTCCCACACGAAAAAAGATATATCCCGGCAAAATTGTATATATTTCGCTTATATCTTTAGCATTGTCGTATGTATGCTATTTTGCAGGGATATATTTCCGGATGTATATTTTTTGAAAGCAGTGTGAAAATAACGCCACCGCCGGTGTAAATATTCTGTACCGGTGTTAAAATAACGCCGCTGCCGGTGTAAATATTCTAGACCGGTGTGAAAATAACGCCACCGCCGGTGTAGTTATTCTTTCCCGGTGTTAAAATATTTTACTTTGTAAATATTTTTACTTACTCGATCACTACACTTATTAATAAATTATATTTTTTATTAACTTTCATAAAGAACTGACATTTTTTGTGTTTTATAATCTTTAAAGTTAATACTCCAAGCGAACGTAGTTTACTCCGCTTTAACACCGGTATTACTCTATTTTTACACCGATATTACTCCGCTTTTACACCGGTTACCTCGCTTTTACACCGGTATTTTAACACCACCGAATTACGCCTCCTACACCGATGTAATTTCATTTTAACACCGGGCGAAGTTAAAATGAGTCCATTTTTAACACCGTTCTTTTTACAGTGTATGCTCTCTAAACCTGAAACAGTGACTATTCACTATCTTACAGCTATAAGTATACCAGGTGGTATAATAGCTGTGAAATAGTGTATATACACTGTTTTTCAGCGTTTTCACTGTTTCAGTTTAAGAGAGTAGGCTGTAGGATAAATAATTTATTTAATAATGATGTTAACTTTGTGGGTAATTTAGAAAATATATAAATAAGAATTTATTTACTCTGCTTTATTTTGTTTTTAATTTTCGGAGAGAACCAATAATGGTTGATACTTATAAGTTTAAGGAAACTTTTATACAGAGTTCAAGTTTGTGGGTCTTAAAGTTAAAAAAAGGGACTGTTTTCATTTTTAATTCTGCCATAACACCCTACTCGGAGTTAGTTTTCAGAAATATGCTAATAATAGTGGGTTTTCGTATGTGTAAAGAACATTTGTACCAAAGTTCGAGTCTGCAGGTTTCAAAGTTAAGAAGCAGGAGCATTTTCATTTCTGATCCGCCCGCGACCCTCCTCGGAATTAATTTTCGGAAAAAAAGCAACAATGGTGGATGCTTGTGAGTGTAAGGAGTATTAGTTTCCTAGTTCAAGCCTGTCATACACGGAAAAAATGTATTGCGTTTATCACCATTTTTTTATATACAGTATCGCATTGAGTACCATAAGTATGGTGATATACGCCACACTTCTTATGGTACTCGATGCGATAGTAGTATATAAGAGTATACTGATAAATGTCATACACTTCTTTCCGTGTAGTTAAAAAACGGAAGTATGTATCTTTGACCCCCTTCCTCGGACCGTTCGCCCGCTGTTTACCGAGTTGGTTTTCGGAAAAATACCTGTAATGGTGGATCCTTCTAAATTTAAGAAACACATATGCTAAAGTTCAAGCCTGTAGGTCTTATAGTGAAATAAAGGGAGTATTTTTATTTTAAGTCGTGCTACGACCCCCTCGGAGTTGGCATTAAACAAAAATGCCAGTAATGGTGGATTCTTCTAAATGTACGAAGCATTGGTGCCAAAACTAGTCCTGTAGGTTTTATAGTAAAGAAAACAGGAGTATTTTTATTTTTGAATCTGCCATGACCCCCTCGGAGTTGGTTTGCGAAAAAAATTCCAGTCATAAAAAGTTCGTTTGTTGCAAAGCTCAAGTTTGTATTAGGCCTCATAGTTAATAAACGGAAGTACTTCGATTCTTGATCCCACCGCGACTCACATAGGAATTCAATTTCGATAAAAATACCTACAATGGTGCATTCTTATAAACGCAAGGAACGTTTGTCCGAAATTTAAGGTATGTAGTCTGTTAATATAGAAACCAATGACAATCAAATGATTATTCA
>CAXHJT010000116.1:0-12635 GCA_964016945.1 Microplitis deprimator
GTAAATTTACTGTGAATTTACCGTAAATTCACTGTGAATTTACTGAAAATTCACTGTAAATTCACTGTGAATCTGCTGTGAAACCACTATCGAATCACTGTGAGATAACCATAAAACTACAGTAACTGAATGGCACAAAATCATGGTGATTTCACCGTAATTTCATCATGGTCTCACAATGTTTTTACTGTAATCTCACTGTGATTTCACTGTGATTTTACAGTAATTCCGGGTCCGCGAGGGTAATTGAATAAATGAAAGTATGTAATTTTAAAGAGAACAAAAAAAAAATTACTATGAAAAATAAATTCTAAAAACAAACATTTGCATAACTAAACATGGATATAAAAAAATTATGTCAAATGAACATCTCTCTAAATAGAATATCTATAAAAAATTAACTGTTTTTGAACATCTCTATAAAATATGATATCTATAATCAAATTTAATTTGATATTATTAGGGTTACAATTAAGTTTCCGCCGTTTTTTAACACAAATTAAATATTTATTGTAGAAGAACGGTAATATAAATTTATTTAAAATATTGCCCATCACTTGCAACCACTTTTTCCTATCTCTCAGGCAGCATTCGAATCCCACGTCTGAAGAACTCCTTGTCTTTTGAGGCTATCCACGAATCAACCCAATTTTTGGTATCCTCATAAGATGTGAACCGCTGCGCCGTCAGAGCATGTGCCATGGACCGGAACAGGTGATAATCGGACGGTGCAATGTCTGGTGAATACGGCGGGTGAGGTAACACTTCCCAATCAAGTGTTTCCAAGTACTTTTTCACGGGAGCCGCAACATGTGGACGAGCATTGTCATGCAGAAGAATAATTTTTTCGTGTCTAGAATAGTATTGAGGGCGTTTTTCCTTCAGAGCTCGGCTCAATCTCATCAATTGTGTTCGATAGAGGGCTCCAGTAATTGTTTCGCTCGGATTAAGCAACTCATAATACACTACACCTAGCTGATCCCATCAAATACACAGCATAAGTTTTTTTCCGTGAATATTCGGTTTTGCTGTTGATGTTGACGCGTGGCCAGATAATCCCCATGATTTTCTTCTTTTTGGATTGTCATAATGTATCCACTTCTCATCACCAGTTATGATACGATGTAAAAAACCCTTTTTTTTATGTCTAGCTAGCAGCATTTCACTTAAGCATAATCGGCGTTCAATATCTCTCGGCTTTAATTCGTACGGAACCCAATTTCCTTGTTTATGAATCATTCCTAATGATTTTAAACGATGTGAGACTGCTTGCTGAGTGACTTCTAATGTTAGAGCAAGTTCTTTTTGTGTTTGAGATGAATCTTCCTCCAATAATTTCTCCAATTCTGCATCCTCGTAAATTTTTGGCCTTTCACTGCGATCTTTGTCTTCTACGTCGAAATCACCGTTTTTAAACTTTTGAAACCACTCTCGACACGTTCTCTCACTCAAAGCACCCTCACCATATGCTTCTACGAGCAATTGATGCGCCTCAGCAGCAGATTTCTTTAAATTAAAGAAGTAAACTAATATTTCCCGCAAATGACGCTTACTTGGCTCAAATTTTGACATTTTCAACTTATAAAAATTATATTTTACCAATATAAAATCAATGATATTAATAGGTTATGTTGTTCTTGAATGTCCAAACTATTTTTTAAGCCGGTTATCATCTGCGAACGCTAACCGAAACTCCGTGCCGCGCCATCTACAATAAAACGGCGGAAACTTATTTGTACTCCTAATATATTTTATAGAGATGTTCAAAAACAATTAATTTTTTATAGTGTAACAGGGTAAAATGGTTTATTTTATCGACCAAAATCGTGATTTTTCACTGATGGTCATTTACCCTACCCGGAACCCCAAATAAGTATTTAATTGAGTTTTTCGACTTGTCGCTGGGCGCGCTAATTGATAATACTCGAATACTAGGCCCAATCAAAATTAAGTAGAGGGGTAGTTTTCCGATAACAACCGAAGACAACCGAGTAAAATTATTAAAAACGGAAGACAGCAGCAGAAACACACAGAACCGGCAGGGCCGGTTAACCATCAAGACGTAGACACACAGAACCGGCAGGGCTGGGTAACCATCCATACGCACACGGAAGGAACTGGACAAGGCGAGACCAGGAACCCAACAAGACGAGACGGAGAAAACACTAGGAATAAAGCATCAGGAATTAAATCAGGTATTGATTAAATTATAGTTCTAGGCCCAAGCCAGAACTTAATTTAATTTAAAAATACGCAGTCGTTCGTCGGGGTAATCCGCGTCCAGGCCCGTAATAAATTAATTAGTATAAATTTTGTTAAAATTAATTAAAGCCAGGCGTTGTCTAACCGGACCAGGCCCTTTAGCCGGATCTAGGGCGTCGTTCACGATTCCAGGTCATTGCCAGATTTACTGCGTCGTAGAATTTTCCAGGCAGGTTGTGTAAAGCATTCGCCGGAAAATCAATCGCAATCTAGTCATTATTAACTAGTCATTAATTCGTAAATTAAATAAAATCAATTAATAATTTATAACATTAAATGTGTCGAGAAGTAAAACGTGAAGATTGATAATTAAGTTTCGCGTACTTAGAAGAATCGAATGAGAAACGGGTAAATGTGGTATTGAAATTTCTGACGGAAATTTATTTTGGTTACAGATAATTATTAAACTGGAAAATAATAAAAGTAATAGCGAGGAAATTAATTAATAATAAAAATATCTTTAAACTCAATTTTAATTAATTAATTTTATTGCTGATGAAGGAAGGTTAACGTTATAAGAAATTAGTTGTTGTAAATTTATTAGTGATTTAAAATGGTAAATAATTAGATAGAAATTAATTTATAAAGAAATAGGAATAATGAAAGTTTATATTAGTAAAAGTGTGAGTCAGTGAAAATTATACAATTATGGAAGTTAGTAATAATTAAGTAGTGTTAAAATCACGTCGTGGGTCCAGGGGACCGCGTGAGTTAAATAAGGTTTTGTCGTGTAGAGGGTCCAGGGGACCGCGCGAAAGTAAAATTAAGATTTTAGCCACGTAGAGGGTCGCGTTGACCGCGTGGAGTTCAGGTTAAAATAAGTGTGTGTGTAAAATAGTCCAGGGGACTCAGGGTGAGTGTGTGTGTGAGATAGTCAAAGGTAGTTGACGTTAGGTAATAAGGTTTATAAAAGTCATAAGGTTAAGAAGGTTTATTGAATAAATAAAAGTTAAAATTGTTATATTAAATAAAATGTTAACTAATTATAAATTATCCTTCCTTTTCCTACTCTTACAATTAAATTTTACACCGACCCTGATTATTAAGAACCGGTTCTGGAAGACCGTTTAATTCTTCCAGTGGCGCCCTTAAAAAGGAATTTAAGGACGACCAGTGTAGCAGTACCCCTGTTATAATAGATATTTTATTTATCGAGATGTTCATTTTTACTTAATTTTCTTATATACTTGTTTAGTTATGCGAATGTTTGTTTTTAGAATTTGTTTTTTTATAGTAATTTTTTTTTAGTTCTCTTTGAAATTACATACTTTCGTTCATTCATTTATTCAATTAAAGAAAATATTTTTAATATATTTAAATGATTTTATACCTTTATAATTACAGTTATTTTTAATTTTTTATGTTTTCATTCATTGCAATTAAATTTTATACGGTAATTTATATGGAGGTGTACTTTTATTTATAGAAATTAAATTTTATACAGTAATTTATATGGAGGTGTGTCTTTATTTATAGAAATTACTTTTTACTAACTTTTTAATTATAGATATTTTCAAGTACACACAATAATTCTTTACAAATTTTTAAATACTGACCATATTTTTTTTAGTGACTTATTTTACAATACATATTTATAATTTTACATTCAATCAGTATACATATATTTTTACATTTAGTAGAAAACTAGTTATACATATTTTGATTTTCAGAGATTTTTTTTTCCCGAAGCTATACTACCCAACAAGATCTAATGGCCAATATTGTATATATATATATATATATATATATATATATATATATATATATATATATATATATATTTATATATGAATAACGTGGTTAAATTACGACGCATGCGCACTACACTCGTCCATTCTACTCGACTGTTCTCAACTCCCCCCACTCTTTAAAATATATAAGGCTTGTTATACAAGAAATTCCCCTTCTCGCCTATTCTAAACTTTCACTCTATGTTTCTCCTCTGGCACTACCTCCCCTTTTCCGCCTCAAATCGTTCAATTTTAGCCTCCGTAAAGAAGTTTCACTTCAAAAATGATTCAAAACAAATCAAAATTATTTAAAACTATTCAATTTTAATACTGTATAGATTTACATTCATCATTGAGTACATTATTTTCTTTAATCAGGGACTCTTTGCTCCTTCGGCAGCTCCTAATAACTCCAGTTGGTGTTATCTGCGGACCATCATTCCCTCTCGTGTGTGCATCGTCACGCGTTGTTCATCCTCTCTTCCAACATATGAATGCGCATTGAGCCCGAGTGACATCCTTATTGCATTCATATAATACAATAGTGATGCTGTACCTTCATTAAATATGCTGGTAGCTATGTATGGTAGATATGAAATTTTTCATATCATTCGATTGTAGCTCTCATTATTAGTGTGTCAAATAAATTATTTTTTCATAACTTCTTTATCACCGTAGGAAGCAGCTTTTAAGTTCCTTAAGTACGTTTTGAAGGCACCGTCTCTAAAGGAATTTCTGTACGGCACTCTTAATTTTTCCACCGAACGCTTGAACAATTCAACTACTGCATTGACGTTCATTTTTCCAGAAGACCCTGAATGGTCTTCGGTTTCGGCTATAGAATTTTAGGAGATGCCTTCATTTTTTTGTTATACTTCATTTTCATGAAAAAATCACAGGAGAAAATACAAACGAGCTAACAAGTTTTCTTCTTGGCTTGCCTGTCTAGACTGACTAATACTCTTCAATATTTGCCAATTTGGGAACAGAAAAAGGTAAATTTTCCTCATAGGCATAAATTTAACATTATTTCACTGTCTCTCCATGCATCTGAACACAATAGTACCCTTCTGTACAATAGAATAGGTCGCAATAAACAGCTCACGCTCCGGCCTTCTACTTTCGACCGTTCTCCTACGTAATTACAAATGTACATGTAACTTAAAGAATATTTGCCGGATCGACAAGAAAGTTTCTGTGTGTGTACTAGAATATATGTACATTACGAAAATAAAATTTAAACAAATTTTTTTTTTTAATTTTAACTGTATGTAACCCTTTAACTTGAATAGTTAGTCTACGGAAGCGCGGAAATTTCCTAGACATTCCGGGAAGGGACATGTGAAAATGATGTCTAGCCAGATGTGATTTGGTTTGACTAGATCTAGCCTTATCTACTCAAATTCAAAAATTAATCAGATTTGACTCAGGTTCATCTAAATCGATCGAAGCAAATCTAGTTTAATTCAGTATTTTGACATATCCAGGCCATGAGTCAAAAGTTTAATTAGAGGAATAATGCTATATTTGAGTAAATATCTATAATTATTTTTGAAGTACATACCTTCAGGGTGTGTTCGATGAGCAATACGCAGTGCTGCTGGGTGTGTATGAACTCCATCAGCAATGATACCGAAATGAATTTTTTTTGAGGATGAAATTTTATCAGATGTTAAAAGACCGACTAAACCAGGATCTCTATGATGAAACTAGCCAATGATAATAAGTGTTAATCATAAAATTGTTTAAGTCTCGTGAGTTAAAAAGCTGGAATCTACTGAACTTACTGGTAGCATAGCATTGAAAAGATGTGTTATGAATGATGCTCCGTGCTTGACAGCATTTTCACCTTGCTTTAAATTTGCTACTGAATGACCTACATATTTAATAATTAAACACTACGTTCTATATTTTAATCATTTTGCACACCTTAAGCGCGAAAGCGCTAAGAGTGCTCTATTGTAGCTCTATTTTTTTTTTTCTTACCTACGGATACTTTTATATTTCTGTCACACAGTTCTCTGATAACTTCGAAAGAATTATCGATTTCGGGTGCTAAAGTTACATAAGAAATATTTTCAAGATCTCCGTAAGCATCAATGACTGTTTGGAATCCCTAAATAAATGTTCAAATCACATAGAAATTAATTTATGGAATTCGCTAAATCAATGTAAATTACCTACATTATTGAACTGTTTAATGTATATTTCTTGATGTGCACCTTTTTTAGTAGGGCTAATGAATGGGCCTTCAACATGTACACCAAGAACAGTAGCACCGTGTTTACCACCTGGACTTTTTTTAATTTTTGGTAAAATTTTATGATAAGTTTCATCAGATGATGTAACTAAAGTTGGACAAAATGATGTTACACCATGTGCTAATAAATTTTTTGCAACTTTATTAATTCCATCTTCAACATGATCAACATTATGTGAAAAATCAACTCCGAAGCCACCTGTTTTTTAAAACAACGCATTTAATGAACATCTATACTGAATCCACATGCACATAATAAACGATAATTTACCATTTATTTGAAGATCGATATATCCAGGAGAAATAATAGCGTTTTGACAGTCAATAACATTTTCGGCTTTAACTTTTTCATCGTAAAAAAGTTTTTCCGGATCAACGATTACTCCGTTAAGTACCCACAAATTATCATGAATTAATTTTCCATTTCTTAATAATTTACAATTATGAAATTGCTGCAAACCATTCATTTTGTCAACTGAACACAGTATACATAAACCCAGAAAATATGTTATCTTTTACTTATTCTACTCTATCCTTTTCAATGAGTATTCAGCTATCAGCATTGCAATATTAAAATATAAAATGAATCTTATGATAAAGATTTTGATAAAAAGAAATATGGAACAGTAATGATGTGCATGAATAAATATACATCTATATGTGCGTGCATACGCACATACATTTGTGCATATATATATATATGAAGAATTCCAGAAAAAATAAATTCTCTGTAAAAAAATCGCTTCAAGTGAACCTTAATCATTCATCTATTGTTATCTGTGGCATTGTGTTTTTACAAAGACTACAATCACAAAACATACTAACTGAGAGGTGAAATTAAAAAAAAAATTTTTTTTTTTTAATTTGTTGAAAATGGACGAATAGAAAAAAAATTATTTGAACGAACTTCGTGTGTGCGAATAAAATCGATTTTTAGAGAATATGACGGCTAAATGAAATATTTTTTATGTGAATGCACACCAACTACATACAAATATTGTTTTCTTTTCTATTTGTATATTTTCAAAAAATTAAAAAAAAAAAATTTGTTTTTAATCTTAAACATCCTAGTTAGTTTTTTTTTTTTTTTTTTTTTTTTTTTTTTTTTAATTTCAGTCTTTCTTGTAAAAACATTCATGTTATAGATAACAAGGGACGAATGTTTTACATGTACTTGGCGCAATTTTTTACAAAGAATATGTTTTTGGTGGAAAGTTTCTTTCTTTTTTGTAGAGTAGTTTGTATAATTAGTAAAATCAGAATTAGTCATGAAACTAACATCTGTGAAAATAAATAGTGGAATACCATTGCTTTTGCATAAGCGCTACTTCACGAGTCGTCATGGAACCGAAAAGACAAAATCCGCATTGCCACCTATGGAAAACGAATTGAATCCTCCTCGTCATTTCTGGAAAAAACCCTGATAACCAGACATTGCTCTACAAGTGTTGCAGTAAAACATTTCCCTGATAGCCACCCTAACCATAAGTTAACTAAAGCTACTGCCATATTTTAAAGGTAACTTAAAGGAAAGTGTTCGAGAGCAAGCAGTTACCTTTAAGTTGACAGTAAATTGTCTGCAACTTTCTATTCAATTTGACTACAAGTGTTACTGTCAGACAATGACGTTAAGTTGATTGAAAGTCACTTCAAATTGACGGCAAGTTTTTCTATCAAGTTACATTCAAGCTACTGCCGTATTCTGAAGCCAACTTAAAGGAAAGTATTATCCAGCCAAGATTTGTCAGAAACTTTCTCGTTAAGTTAGCCGAAAGTGTTGCTCTACAACACTTGTAGAGCAATGTCTGGCTATCAGGGTTACCTTTAAAATACGGCAGAAGCTTGTAATTATATAACTTATGGTTAGGGTTGTTATGTCCTCAGGTGCCTCCACCTGTTAATTAATTAGTGAACTTGAGATATATAAATAGGCGCGCATTTAAATTTCATTTGAAATTATATATTAATATCTTACAAAACTTATTGCGTTTTATCAATATTTAGTCAATAATTTAAATAATAAATCGTCGTGGCACATAATTATTAAATTATATCTTTTATTATAAGAAAGTTTAAATAAATAGATAAATAATTTTTTATTTTTTATTCAGAGAAATATAAATACAGTTTGAGTGGTCTTGGAACGTTTCCTGTCACCCGATACTTAAAACCTAAACAAAACACACGCATAAAAATCATGAATAGGCCTTTGTTCTATAGTTAACAGTAAATATGGTTATATACAAATGTATACTCTAGAAACAAATAAGAAAAGGAAATATATAATGAATAAATGTTATTTATAAATGAAAACCATATCACAAGAACTTAACTATTATTGTTAATAACTATATAGTTATATATTAAATAAAGAGTGACTCGTATAATAAATAAATTGATAGAAATATAGTATTAGAATAATTATAATGATGTTTCACGATAAATGATAATGTTAATTGTATCGAATAATTAAATATAGAATTATTATAGAAGAATACACCTCTGATAGTCTAGAATATTTAACTGGAAGATTGTATTCAAGTACAGGAAAATAGAATATAAATAATATAAGTAATAAGAAGTCGTAGAATGGATAAAGTAAAGAACATAAATGTGTAAGCTTATGTCTCAAATTTGTATTAGTAGAAAGTATAAATGTATAAGTCTATTTGTTAAAGAACTAATATATATATATATATATATATGTATATTGTATGATCATGAGTGCGAACATGAGAGTAGTGGGGAGAAGTTAGAGAGTGGAGCGTCAGAGATCTCTCTGCCTTCTGATGTAACTTCACTTCTCTCCGAGAATTATTGACGAACACAACTGTTATTACTGATCAAATCTTATCTACACTTTATAATAAAACTCAGTCTTCAGATAAAAGTTATTTCATCAATTACATCTATCCTTATCCATAATTTCATTATTTTATTGAATAATAATCATAATCATCATCTTCATAGTCAACAATAAATTTATCACTGTTTTTCAAATTCAAAATTGGTCCCGCGTGACAACGAACTGCCCACTGTCCAGGAGGTGGCGTCAACTCCGATCCTAGTAACCTCCCAGGACATAACAGCCCTATCCAAAATTTGCCATAGAATCCACTCAACTGCGACAAAAACCGCATAGAAACCAATACAGTCTATAGGATTCTATGCGGTTTTTGTCGCAGTTGAGTGGATTCTATGGGAATTTTCGGATAGGGAGGGTGATTATCAGGGAAATTTTATCCTCTTGGTCATTTACGGATAACGATTCGAATACGCATCACCATCTATGGAAAAGTATTTGATTCCTCTTTGTCACTTACGGAAAACGACCCTGATAGTCACCCTAACCGTAAGTTAACTACAAGCTACTGCCATATTCTAAAAGGTAACAAAGGTAAGTGTTGGAGAGCAAGTAGTTACCTTTCAGTTGACCTTTTAATTGTCTGTAACTTTTTATTCAATTTGACTACAAGTGTTACTGTCAGACAATGACGTTAAGTTGATAAAAAGTTTCACTTCAAATTGACGGCAAGTTTTTCTGTCAAGTTACATTCAAGCTACTGCGGTATTCTGAAGCCAATTAAAAGGAAAGCATTATCCAGCCAAGCTTGCCAGAAACTTTCTCGTTAAGTTAGCCGAAAATGTTTCACTGCAGAACTTGTAGAGCAAGGTCTGGCTATTAGGGGAAATGGTATGAATGAACATTACCGATTTTTTTTTCGTAAAAAGTTACTTTAAAATTGAAGAAAAATTAACCTTAAATTTTTATTTTCAATTTTTGCTGTCAATTGACGACAAAGTCGGGCAGCATAATTCAGGTAATTTCAACATCAAATTACCGTCAATTTCAAGGTAAAGTAGCTATTAGGAGATACATAACCAATGTGAAAAATCATGTACCGTTCGGACTCCTTGTACCTATACTTCGTGGCTTGAAGTTTACTTGCGGTTAAGATGGCTATCAGGGTATGTAAAAAAACAGACAGTGGTACATTTTAGTATAACCTGGTCGCACTAAAATATGATTATTTATAGAAAAAGTATAGTTATTGGATTTAATTTAAATATTAATAGTACCTGATAATTGAAAAATGGATACTTATTTAGTAATATATACACGTAAATTAATTTATGATTATATAATGATATCTTCCGACCGTGTTATTGATTACAAAGAGAGTCTACAGAAATATCATAATTTTTCCGAACGAGTATCAAAAAAAATTACTGTGGTGCCAATGAATAAAAAAGGCTTCAGTGCATATGCAGCATCAGGATATGTTACACTAATGAAAAAGTCTTCAGTATATCGTCTATCAGCTTTAAAACTTTTAAACAACTTGACATCCCAGATAATGTTTACTGATTCAAAGCCTATCGTTCTCATAAAATTAAAAATGCCCCAGAGGCAGTTTCTAGATTATACATGGTAAATATTTGTATTAACAGTACGTGTCTTAAGAATTTTATATTTTTATGTCACACATTATATCGGTATCGCCAAATCTTGTCTCTAGAAAATACATGAGATTAAGATACTTCACGCACTCCAGTGTCCATTTAAGGGTTAAGAATGTTTTATTTATAGGAATAATATTATAACTACTATGGTATTAGAAAGGCGAGAAATAAATTATGCTATGTCCTGGCTATCAACATTAGGTGGTGCATTTTCCGCTATGGGAGATCAATTTTGTCATTATGTAAGAAAGTAACAAATAGTTTATCCCTGATTAAAAAAAACGATTAGAAATGATTCAAAACAATTCAATTTTTATACTATATAGATATATATTCATCACCGAGTAAATCGTTTTGTTTAATCAGAGATTTATCTTATTCTTATCCACTAGATAAAAGAATAATTGTGAATAAATATGTTTCGTAGGCTCAAATTGCAGGAGAAATTTCAATTCATCAATTTAAATTAGCACTCCATTTAGGTGATTCATCCTTAATTGCCCGTTGTAAATTATATGTATGTTTGAGTCTCATACAACAACTAAAATATGATTGGCCAAAAAAAATAATTCCTGAAATTTACGAATGTTCAAAAGCAAATAAAGATGTATGTTTAGGAAGAATGTGTCAAGGAATATGGGCTAAACTTAAATATGTTTATCGTTTGAAAAAAAAATCTAAATCTAAAAATTAATATATATATATATATATATATATATATATATATATATATATATATACTTGAAAATATTGTCAACTACGAGAACGACGCATTTTCGACAATTAGCTTATGAAAATATCGAACTTTTACGTATGGCAACAATATGAGCGATGATAGTTATGAAAATACGTAATTAAATACACTTAGATTCAGTTTTTCTATTAAAAATCAAATTTAATTAAAATTAATACATATTAAAGTCTGTCCATGTATTTTATACGTATTATGCACTAACAACATTGCATTAAACGAGGAATTTATAAATAAACTTCCGATTATAAAAAGGGAGCTTAAAAAAATAAATTTATTGCTTGTTGTTGAAAAAATTTCATAATAATAATTCCATTTAAATAACATGAGAAAAAAAAAATTTTAATTTTGGAATTTTATACCTCGGCAATGGCTCATTGTACAAATAAGTTCAGGACGTATTTTCGTACAAAATTAAACATTTCACAAAAAATTTATTATCATTTTTTGATAAATCCGTCTGTTCAAAAGTTATTGGAGCTTGAAGTCAAGTTATAGTAAATTTCGAGATCTTTACTTTTCCGGCAAAACTATCATACTTATCACTTTAAACTATCATACTTATTACAAACCACGTGGTTATATTTGAAATCGATAGGAAAGCCAGTTTGTGAAAAACATTTCATGTATATTAATTATAAATTGTGAATTATATATATGAATATGAATATATTATTTATAAATTTTTCCTAGATTATGGTGTAAAAAATTTATTAGTGATAAAAATTGTGTCAAAACTTTAAATGTTTTAAGTATTTGAAGTTAATTTTATGTAAGTATTATTTTTAATAAGTTATTAAAATAATTACTAATTTAAATAATGATTGAATATTTCATAAGAAATATTTATTTTCAATAAATAATTAAAACTAATTTTCATTATTTTTAATGGATAATTTAAGACAATTTTAATAAATTCTAACAAATAAAAAAAATATATATGAAAATATATAATAACAAACTCATTTTAAAAGAAAGAGAAATAATTAATATTTATGCAAAAATAAATTATTTCTCTTTCGTTTAAAATGAAATTTTTTATTATATATATATATATATATATATATATATATATATATATATATATATATTTTTCTCAAAACAATGAAATTTATTTATTATTTTTGTTTTGTTAATATATACACTGGTCCCAAAAATTAAGGGATAG
>CAXHJT010000117.1:0-15746 GCA_964016945.1 Microplitis deprimator
GAAGAAGTGAATTGTTTAAGGGTTCTAAGTGATGAAAAACCCAAAAGGCTCACTCCTAAATCAACGTTGGACAGAATCGCATACATCAAAATGATGCAGACAAATTTAATGAATGAAAAAATATCGGTTGAAGACTTTTAAAAATCTTTCCCCAAATGTTCCAAAGAACTCTTGGAGTCAATAAAAATTTTGTTGGACAATGACGGGTCACTTTTAATTTTAAATAGTGAAAACACGAGCGATCCATCGTTATTGGATGAAGTTGAACGCATAAAATCAATTGATAGAAATAAAATTTATCTTGAAGAAATAAAAAATTCAATAAAAATCGTACAGGAATGCATTCTTCTGCCCTCATGCAATCCTATGTTATCCCTAAGATGCCTCATACATGAGAAATCTGTAAATTTACAGAAAAAAAAAATGTTAAAAAATGTCCCATGCCTAATAATAAATCATTAATTAAAGTTTAAGCTGATAAAAATAAAAGTAAAAAATTAAAAATGAAGAAAGTTGAAGATTCGACTGATGTTAATAAAAAAATTTGGTCACCTTCTGACTTCAAATGCTCCTCTTTTCGTAATTGCACCACTGACGTAAAAAAAATAGACGGTCTTACAGAGAGACAACGGTTATTACCATTATTAATGACATCTTCTTTTTTCACAACTCCAGCTAAAACTTTGGCTACACCGTCAGCTACAAATACACTTACGATTTCACCTACAATTCCAGCTAAACCTTCAACTAAGATTTCAGCTGCACCTTTAACTACAATTCCAATTAAAATTGCAGCTGCACCTCCAGCTACGATTAAAGCTGCACCTTCAGCTACGATTAGAGCTGCACCTTCAACTACGATTAAAGCTGCACCTTCAACTACGATTAAAGCTGCACCTTCAGCTACGATTGAAGCTGCACCTTTAGCTACGATTGAAGCTGCACCTTCCGCTACGATTAAAGCTGTACCTTCAGCTACGATTAAAGCTGCACCTTTAGCTACGATTAAAGCTGCACCTTCAGCTACGATTAAAGCTGCACTTCCAGCTACACCTCCTACTACGAGTGCAGCTGCACCTTCAGTTACGATTAAAGCTGCACTTCCAGCTACACCTCTTACTACGAGTTCAACTTCCAGTTCAATTGCACCTTTAACTACGATTCCAGCTCCGATTTCAGCTGCACTCACAGATATGACAAATGAAAGAAAATTATTAGATTCTGATAATAAAATTTATTTTGAAGTTCCGATAAAAAAAATGAAAACTAATAATGAAAACGATCGACAATTTATTATTTTGAAAAAATTGAATTCTGGTGAGTCATTTTTAGTACCGATCAAAATTCTTCCTGAGAACAATGAAAATTCCAAATTAGACAATAGTAATATTATAAAAAAAAAAAATACAGAAACAGTCACTAGCATCACAACCTGTTACTTCATCAGAGGATCGAGAGCAAATATTGACGGACCAAATAACCGACAAGAGAAAAATAATAGACACAAAAAACAAGGATGATGGCACGAATTTGGAGTATATTGCTTCATTATCGAAACAGTTTGTAACTAATTATAAAAATAAATTCATGGCTACCAAAAAAAAAATAAAAAAAAATAAAAAGATATTTCATATGAAGAAAAAAAAATCATAATTAAACGCGTGCATGTGAGTATGAAGCTTATCAGAAGTTTTCATTTATGATTTCTAAAGAGCTTCATTGCATTTAAAATATTAAAACTTCATTTAATTCTTCCATAATTTATTAATCATTGATTTAACGAATTTTTTATCGAGATATCGAGATTCCATGGGATTTTATGGTCAATATTAGTAAGTTATAATAAATGGCAGCTTTTTATTTATTTTTATTTATGTTGGTCTGAAAAAAAAAAAAAAAAACAGCAAAAAGTTGTAGGAAATAAAAAATCCTCTGGAACGAGTACCGACAACCCTTCTTTACATTAAATACTTATGGTTCTTGTCGTTATTATTTTCGAAAAAGTACTACCTGTGTATGTTTCTTTTTATTATTCAAAAAAAAAAGTAAATAATGGAAGTTGTAAGAAACTTAAAGTCATTTGGAAAAGATACCTACAATTTTTATTTTTATTCATAATTCATCGTTGAAATCATAATAATTGTAGATATTTGTGATGCATTATTATAACCTATTGTTTATATATTTATTTATGCATAGATTTATCATTGATTATGAAAATTTTAATTATTTATTATAAATATTTTATTATTTACTTTATAAATTGTATATTTATGGATATTTTAGCGCCGTCTTTTTGAATTTAAAAACACTGAATTTTTTTTTTGAATCCACCGTCGGAAAATAAGAATCTCAATCTGTGTCATCGGGATCTGGCCGATTTAATTATCTGTGTCATCGGAATCTGGGTGATTTAATTATCTGTATCATCGGGATCTAAATGATTGATTATCTGCATCATCGGGAATCTGTGTAATGGGAATTTGTACCATTGGGATCTGTGTCATAGGAATCTGTATCATCGACACATCTGTATCATTGGGATCTGCGTCATAGACATCCGTTTAAAATACTTACCGTGGTGACATATTATATAAAAAACTACAAAATAACTAGACAAAAAATACTTAATATTTATCAATGAATCAATTATTAATTCAATCATAAATATTAATTATTTATGCTCTCGTTATTTACAACTTGCTATATAATGTCACCACGGTGAGTATATTAAACAGGAGAGTTACGCGCGCATCGCCACCATTCACTCAGAGCTGCGCGTACCACGTCAGTGAGACTGTCAGCTATTAGCGTTATATTTTATAAATTTATAAATTTTTTTTTACTTCAATTTCATACATTTTGATAAATAAAGTAATTGTTTCATATCAAGCAATTATTCGGCTTTCAAATGAAACATTTTTTGAGCAATTATTTCTTGACAGTTTTATATAAGTCTTGATTAAAGTCTAGCCTAACGCGGATTTCAAAATATTTTTGTAATTTGCGAAAGGATGTGTCATTCCGATCGATGTGTAAATTGCACCATTAAATCCCTCCGATTTTTTTTTTACATCAAATTCAGCCGGTTAGAAATTGTCATAGGAAACGTTTTGTAGCAGGAGCTGTAGACTACTACGTATTTCTTACGTGATCTGCATATTGAGTGGAGATAGATGTTAATTGCAGTGTACCCACACCTTCCGGAAGGTTTCTACTTTTTGATTGTATAAACAACTGTAAAGTTTCTACTTTAGATAGCAAATCTATGTCAGAAAAAATTATTGCACTATGTGTTTGTGAAGCATTTTGTAAAAATCGTGTTTCTGTTTGCCCTGAATTATGCCGATTAATATTTTTCAAATTTTCTTCGGCTAAATAAGATTGGAACTTGGCAGATGATGTTATGTCTGGAAAATTTTGATTTCTTTGCCACGATTGCATTTGTGGTTTCATTTGGTTGAAACTTAAAAGAGCAGTAGCTTCTTGATGGCTAAAAAAGTATTATTACAAAATTACGATAAACAAAGCATGTAAAGAGAGGGACCTATGTAGAATAAAAAAAATTACATTATCGATATATCTCTGTATATTATTTGGAGATCTCGAAATTCATGTCAACAGGCAATGTATAAATCTTTTCTGAAGCGAGATTTGCAATCGCTAGTTATATCGGGTTCGTGATTGTGTCGATTTCTTCCGGGTAAATAAGCGAAGTTATCAGAAGCAGATAAGGTACCAGCTGCATTACAAGCATTCGAACTTCGCTTACAGCAATGGAGACGCCTAAATAAACAAATCAATTTTTTAACCAATACAGATTTCATCGATAAATTAATAAAAATTGAACCAAAGTTTATTATTAAATTTTTATAAGGCTTAGAAGTATTATATTAAATTTTTTTTTATTGCGTATTCCAATGCTCTGGCCATTGGGCTAGAAGCAGATTGTCTTGTACATTTTCTACCTTTTTTTTGGGTAGACTTCTTAGAAATCTATATGATTGCATTTGTCTTTACGGCGTAACTTTTAAAACTGATGTAAAATCTTAAACAGGGTAGCCACAAAAAAATGATTTCAAAATTCCCTGATATTTACCGGTTTTCCAGTAAAATTTTTTACATTTTTCCCTGACTTAGAAATTTTATTCATATCATTTAGATATTCAAAGTTTTTATTATATTTTCATTTTCAATAATTAAATCATGCGAGAAACCATAAAAAATGGCAATACAATAAATTAATATTGTCTACTTTGGATTATTCGATGTTAAAAATGTGTAAGGTAAAATATTTAATAAGAAATTTTATAATTCAAATAAATTTAAAGTACACTGCTTATGGAAATTAAGGGATACTAAAAAAAATTGAATATTTTGTAGTAATTTTCAACAGTTTGTAACTTGAAGAAAAATGGTCTTACAACAAAAACAAAAAGGCAAACTGTAGGTTCAAGTGTTTAGTTTTCTGATCTGGTTTTAAAATTTTTTTATTATGCACAGTTCCGGAGCAATCAAAAATCAATTACAATTATCGAAAAAAATTTATTGAAGCTCGAAGACCGTTTTTAAGATGAGCAAAAATTTGGTAAAATTTTTTTCGATAGTTTTCTTAGGATTACTCCGGAACAGCACATAATAAAAAATTTAAAGACCAGATCAGAAAACTAGACACTTAAAGCTACTATTTGTTTTTTTTTGTTTTTGTCGTACGATCATTTTCCTTCGAGTTACAGCCTGTTCAAAATCACTTGAAAATTTAAAATTTTTTTATTATCTCTTAATTTTTATAACTCGTATATTATTGAAAATTTTTTAAATTTTGAACTGACAATTTAATTCCCGGATACTTTTCGAAATACCCTGATATTTCCCGGTTGCATGAAATTCCCTCATAATTCCCGATATTCCCGGTTTTTCAGGTTTGTGGCCACCCTGTTAAATTGTAGGGCTACAAGGGTTCTTTATTGCTAACGTAGAGATTTCATTGATAATTTAGAAAAAAAAAAAAAAATTTCATCTTGTAGCTCATTTAATTTAAAACAGGAAGTTATGTATCTAAAAATTAGTTCTCTTGTACTATAATTACTCTGATAAACAAGAGTAATTATTGATGTTAGCTTACTGATGTTTCAAGCTGTTATGTCTGACTATTATTCAATTTAATATTTGGTTGCGTGGATTAGGCGTTCGGACTAACCAATGCAATTTTCGGCTCAAATATTTTATTGAAGCCTTATTTTATTCGTTTAAGGATACGTTTCGATGCGGATCTTCCTTTATTTCTAATTCAATTAAAATAGAGTTATCTTTACTAGTAGATGACTGTAAAATGCGCTAATTCATAAATATGATTTGAGCTCTATAGCGTCCTTATTTTCTCTTAAATTTTTGAGACTGATTGGAAAATATGTTAATGTTGAAGAAGGAAAGAAAAGAGGTTAATTATAAAGGCCTTACCTTTGCGCTGATATATATATATATATATATATATATGTGTTCAGTCACGAGCTTAATTAATTTAAATAAGCTTCGTGTAGTTCCGCTAAGTCTGGGAGCTGCCGAACTCGCGATTGTATAGAGAGCGTAGAGTGCCGGGTCACTCGCTATTTGGACCCGACACATACTAAAAACTCCCTCAGGACCGTGTCAAGACGCTATGGGAACCCGCTACCAGCCGGCCAATCAGATAATTTGTCTTATATTGGCCAGCCAATAAGAAAATCCGCTATCAACTACTTCCTGTTGGCGCGCTTTTAAGCCAATGGGAAAATTCGTCTTATGCAGCAAGGCTGCCACGTCAACACCAAGTGCCGACGATGACTCAACGATGTTTTCATTTACTTATTCTACAACGTGATTTGCTACCTGCAACCTCGTGCTTTGAAACCGCTTCAGTAATTATTTCTTGTGTAATATAATTCAAATCGCTTTGCTAATTATCCTCAATATTTAGTCAGTAAATTAAGGCTGCTATTTATTGAGAAATTATTATCTAAATTAATTTCCGTGAATCTAACCGCTCTCTACCACGTGTTAATTTTTATCTCTAATTTATTTAAAGTTAAAAACTGTGTAATTTTTAATTGTTTAATTCCTCACGCCTAAACCAGATCCAATTAGTTTATTCACTCATTTTACGATATGTGTATATATTTTATTCTTTTTCTTTGAGACTGCTCCGGCGTTGTAGACCCTTGAATTGACTGCTAGCTCTAGGTGCAGGTACTCTTCGGATGAGGGTGAGGTGGTGACTTATTATTTAACTTATTTTCTGAATAAGACACAGAAATTATTGTCACTTATGTTTTTTTTTTTTTTATTTCAAACTCAGATTTTAAACTGCTAATAAAAATTCCTTTAATTTTCTTTGAAAGAAAATAGAGTTGATACTCTTTAAAGGAATATCTTTATTTTGATCATTCAATAATGACACTCGAAATATAACACAAAGCTTTAATGTTTAGATATAAATTTGAATTTATATATTTTATTGTATGGATATAATAATGCTCACAAACGTGAGTTAACACTTAACTAACCACTCACAACCAATAACACGTGTCACGATTGGAGATCGTGATGGGCGAAGGTACGAGATTTCGTATAAAAGTATTGAATAAAAGGGTACTTACATTGATCAAGGACCAATCCTATGATCTGGGCTCACGTGACCAAATGCTCAGTTTATTTTATTCTATATTTAAATCGCGCCTACGCAATATTGTTGAAGAAAATATTGATAATAACCCAAAATGATTTCCAATTTATGATGTGACTGTTTATTTTTCACAATCAAACGTCGAGCGGTAAACGTAAGATTGTGTGCCCCCTACTGTTAACTATCGGTCTGAGCGGCTAGACAGGTAGTAAAATAAGGGATAAAGGAAGGTGGGCTGCCGAAAAGCCTCGTGAAGCTAGTATCTCGTTGTTAAAGTAAAATTGTCTGAGAAATAATGTTTTTCAATTGTTTTATGTTAACGAGTATTTATTTATTGAGGACTAAATATTTTTAAAATACAAAAGGGTTACAAATGGCAATATTTAAAATAGTAAATATAAAAGTAAATGTTTCATGCATATGTTTTACAAATATTTCAAAGTAAATTTAGAAAATACCAGATGATGGTTACAATGTTTAAAACTTACCCTAAACAGGTTTTTGGTGAGGTGTCAGGACTGTCAGCAGTAATACAGGACACTTATTCACAACGCGTTCTCGCGGTTAATTAATATGATTCTAATTTATCGTTTCATTTACTTATTTAGTATGCTTTTGTTGTATCAATTTAAATGTTTATACGTTTCCAGATCTTCGTAGATCAAAATAATATGAATGTCTTCGCGCTTCTCGCGGTAAAATAAAATATAAATTTGTTTATAAAATCTTCGCGTATTTTCACGGTAAAATAATTTCAAAATTTTCGCGGATTTTCGCGATAAAATATTATTCAAATCTTCGCATTTATCGCGGTAAAATATTCTTTGATTCTTCACGTTTCTCGTGGTATAATTCAATATTTAAATAAAATGAAATTAAATGGAAAAATAAGATGAAGATAATCAATGCTGTACCGGTGCGAAACGGTTGATATTAGTTCACGACTTACAATGATCAAGGACCAATCGTACGATCTGGGCTCACGTGATCGGATGCTATACGCTAATATCGCGTTGATTATGCTTCTGAAGCTAGTAGAAAATAATATGCCGATTATACGAGTGCTTACGACGATCAAGGACCGATCCAATGACCTGGGCTCACGTGACCGAATGCTCAATCGGGATATCAATCCTCTAGCCACGAACACCGTCAAGTGTCCGGAGTTCAGTATGGTTCAGAGTTTGATTCCCAAAAGAACTGATGAGCTAAAGTCCATGGTCTTTTTATATGGTCTTCACATATGAAAAGTGGTGGTAACTTGTTTCCCATACGAGAAGACTCGGACTCGCCCGAAAGTTCTAGGCCCATGCACACGAGTGATCCCTGGGAAATAGATTTTGACTATTAAGTGGGCCGATGACCTGGCGCCACTCTGCCGCCCAGGAAGCCATAAATTTGGTGGTTTCCATTAGCTTTCTTTAATTTCAAAGAATCACATGCAGGTGCACACGAGTTGGCTGGTCTATAGTTTTAAGATGAAAAATCAAAGAAAAGATAACCGTTCTATGCTTAGATTATTAAATGGGAACGAATACATAAATTTTAAAAGTACGTTAAGTAAAAATGACGAAATCTATAGAGCAAGAGAAATCTATAATACACGTGGTCCATTAGTACAATACGACTTAATTGTAAAGCGTTGACAACGCTCAGGTAGGTATATTTGTCCGGTACGACTGCTGGCGTTAATAAGTCGGCGTTATACATAAAAAGGTTTACGTACAAGAGGTCTTGGTGTGTACTTATTTCGGGAGGAAAAAAAAATAAAATTTTTGAAAGTAGCAGCCGTGACACACAATTAACTTAGGTAAATTTCTGTCCTTTCTGTTTTTAATTTGTTTTATTTTCACGATGCAATTTTATTGCTTTACTTTAAATAACCGGCACTCGGATGCGGGGATGTACATTTATATGTATGTATATTATTTCAATATATCTTAAAGAGCTGTAACTATTTTCTGGTTTTCTTTAATTTTTCAATGCAAATTTTAAAACCACTCTGACCGCAATAACTTTTACTTTTATTTTTTTTATTCTAAATATTTTCTTTTCCTTATAATATATTTATATAGTATATATAAATATTTGTTTGAGTTGATAATTTTATTCTATGATAAGATTATCCGCGAATTTTTAAAGAAGATGCTGCTGTACCTATTAGCGATTCTTCGTTGAAAACCTTGAATTCAACTATGACCGGAAAGCAAGCCTGTGCTCGGTAGAGCAATCTGCTCTTGAAAATCCTTGAACACTGCAACCATAGGGTCCGAGTTTGGGAAGGGGAAATTTTAAGCAAGTTGCAGCGTGCGAGATGTCCCATTGACGGAACTCAATTTAAGTCAATGCTAATTGTGCGCATTATAATGATCGTAGTTGACAGTGAGTGGGGAACGAAGAATAAGAGAATGAAAGACAAAAAGAAAGAAATCCAGTAGAACGTCTTGTAACACTAAATTGAGCCCATCTTTGTTTCTCTCAAGAGAAAATGGAATATCCATTCCTTAGGGGTGTTCAACATTAGTAACTGAAAGAAAGAGTTTGCGAAGTCGGACATAACAAAGCGCATAATAATAAAAATTAAGAACTAGAAAGGTAAATCAAAACGTAATTATTTCGATCAAATATTTGTTTGATGAAATGCAGTAAATAAGTGAAATATTGAAAAATTAGGATAAGTTGAAGCTCAATGTGCTATATATTTTTCTTTACGGATTGTAAAGCACAGCCATATGTGGTGTGCAAAATTTTCTCGACAAAATGTTTTCAATCGTCGAATATGCTCCAAAAGTAGTGCCATTTCGAAATGTGTCAATGTATGTATGTATTAGACTGATTCAAAAAATTCGATTTTTTTTTTTTTTTTTTTTTTTTTTTCCAAGGACACACACTCAAAAATAACAATAGGATAAAAGACACCAGTTAAAATTTGAGCCCTTAATATTTATATCAAGTACTTCCTGATTACAATTTTCTGTTTCCCATTTAAATAACATAGGAAAAAAAAATGTTTAGTTTGGGATTTAATATCTCCGTAATGACGTAATGTACAAACAAGTCCAAGATACATTTTTGCAGGAAATTTAACGCTCTACCAACAAGATCTATGATTTTTTGATAAATCCATCTGTTCAAAAGTTATGTAAGCTTTCAGTTAAATTCATGGAAAATTTGTAGATCTTTATACTCTTCCAGCGAAACTATCAGACTTACCATAAAATGTCATAGAGCCGTGTTTGTAGACAATTTTATTTCCAACAAATTACTTCTAGTAAAATTTTTCAAAATTCCACATTGTTTTACAGTTATTTTCATTTTAATGTCAAGATCTTAAAATCGATCCGAATACTATTTTTTTTTTTAAAACAATCCTATGACATTTTGTGGTAAGTCTGATAGTTTCACCGAAAAAGTGAAAAGATCTCGAAATTTACAATAGATTAAATTCCAAGCTTAAATAACTTTTGAATAGTTGGATTTATCAAAAAAACATAAGAGAACCTGTTCATAGAGCATTAAATTTTCTACAAAACTGTATCCTGGGCTTACTTGTACAATACGTCATTGCGGAGGTATAAAATTCCGAACTTCAAATTTTTTTCCATGTTATTTGAATGAGAAATAGAAAGTCGCAATCGTCGAGTACTTAATATTAATATTAAGGGCTGAAACTTTAACGGGCATCTGCTTTTATCCTACTGAAACTTTAAAGTGTGTCCTTGAAAAAAAAAAAAAAAAAAAAAGTAGTCAATTTGTTTGAAACGGTCTAGTATGCATATGAAACATTCTGTGTTAAATCAATCGTTTTTAAACTCGTTCCCTTTCGATTTGGCCGAATATATTTTTTTTCTACCTCACTTATATCATTTTTCCGGAAATTTTCAAATTTTTTACTGAACCTGAACAAAATTTTGAATTTAAAAAAAAAAGCTTAGTTTTTTGAAGTTATAACTTTTTTAAAAATAGACTGATTTCGAACTTCTTGTTTTTCAAATTTATTTACCTCTTTTTATTTTTTCCAATGTTGTGGCGTCCCTTTTTTTCACCTCCCGTTCCTCTACCGATTTCCTGGGGTCTCCTTGGTTCTCCCTTTTCCCAATAGTTTTAGTTATTATATATCTGATGTTTTGCTGATTGCGGTCACCCGTCTGGTCGCTGTGCCGGTCCGTCCGACTGTGTCTGTCTTTCACCTCGTGCACTCACTAATAATATCTAGCTTCGCGACCCCCCGGCAATCTTCGTAATTGACCACTCCTATCTTAATTCTAATTGGGTCTTAGAAGACGAGCTTCTGCAATTAGCTCTTTCGGTGACAATTCGACAAACTAGATGATGTGCGCTTGCTTACGCAGGGTAATTAACCCACCGCGGGAAAAATCAATTATTTAAATTTAAATAATAAAATTTAAATCGAATTTTACCCCGTTACAAATTGTTAGACTAGATAAGTTTTCGCGCGTTTCGAACTCAAAAAAATAGCAGAAAGTTTCAGGGATAGCCATCAGGGTCAACTTCTTTTTTTTTTTTTTCATGTAATAACTTATCTGTTAAAAGAAAAAAAACCGTAAAATAATGCATGTTAGCTAGTCAAGTATCATAAATACTTACAATAAACATACCGGTATGTTTAACAATTTATAAATAAACTTTTTCTTAATATTTTTTAAATTTCCCGCTCTGAAAATTGTTAATCCGAGAAGCTTTTGTTTTCAGTACGAATTTGAAAATCTACGTTTCATTAGATGTCGACATTTCAAGATGCCGAGAAAGCTATTCTGATAAACGAGCTTAAATGTCGATTGTTATATTTTTGAGCTAGAAGAGCTCAATTACATATAATCTTAAAGTCAACAGAAAATTAGTATTTTTTAGGTTTTTGATTTCAACAAGTCAATAGAAAAAAAAAAGAAGAAAATATACATAAAAAAAAATATGTAGAAAATTTTAAAAACTATGAGTGCAATTTTTTTTTTTTTTCAACTACGTCAATTTTTCTTATAATTCGTAGTTTTTAAAAAAAATTTTAAATTATTTTACGTCACCCATCTTCAGTACCATAATTATTAGATTAACTAAATTTTCGAGCGCGACGAGCTTAAAAAAATAGCGGGAAGTGTCCGGGGTGGTCTGCAGGGTCAACCGCTTTGTATTTTTTCTTTGTAATAAATTATTTAGTTTAGGCTAAAACTGTAAAATTTTAGATATTGACTACCTCCAACAAATAATTATCGATTCATACAAATTAAATTAGGATAACTTGATACTTGCGAACATTTCACCAATATTTAAAAATTATATAATCTTATATCTAAAAAAATGTATTTTGTACGGTTTTGTACACTGAGTGTATCACTCATACGGAGATAAAAAAAATATTTCGGTAAAACTCTCGCGCTAGAACTCAAGAGAGAATCAGCTGCGACTGGCGGTGTAAAATCAAAACCACTGGCGGCGGAGATGGAAGGAGACGCCGACAAGTAATCCGGTGTTAGTATAGTCAGACTACTGAGAGCTTGCCCATCATTTCATAGTGGGGGTATGGGGATGACATGCTAACTGAAGGAAACGCTCTCAGTTGCTCCAGTACACACTACACGGAAAAAAAAATAGTAGTGGCTACTCTCTGGGATAGTACTGAGTACTTTCTGAAAAAAAAAATTCCAGACAGTACTGTATGCTATCCAGACTATATCCACTCTTTGGATAGTACTGAGTACTATCCCGGACAGTAATAGGTATAGTCTAGATAGTAGTGGATACAGTCTAGATAGCATACAGTACTGTCTAAATTTTTTTTTTACAGAAAGTACTCCGTACTATCCCAGAGAGTAGCCACTACTATTTTTTTTTCCGTGTAGACCATTCCCACACCCCCATTATTTAATAATGAGTAAGCTCTCAGTTGTCTGACTATTGATTTGCATTGCACGACCACCCGTTGCACGCTTTTGCGGCGAACACTTTCTTATCGAAAGTAACAGGAAAATAAAAATTTATTTTTTTTATCTTTCAAACAAATCGGCACAATCGTCGCTACAATTTATATCGCTTTGATCTTTGTGCCATGTAATAGTATGAGGTATACGATGGCAAACTCATCATATAACCGTATGGAACTCGATTTAGTCGATATAGTAATGCCTCATTTTTCCCTTATATCACTCGTCGGGTTAATAAAAGCTAATCCGCACAACCTAATAAAGAATTAAGTGTGTAACAAAAGAAATCCCAGAGGTACGCCTTACTAACGAAAATTTCACGAAAGATGTGTCAAAATAATACGGACATACATTATCTAAGAATAGGCACAAATATGTATATCTACTGAAAAAAAAAAAAAAAAAAAAAAGAAAAAAGTTCTGAGCACAAAACAACAATCACAAAAAACAATTAATTTTTATAGGGTTATTGTTGCTATATACTTTTCTTGTGTGTGGATAAAGAAAAATATTAATTAATAATTTCAAATTATAATAAAATATGCATAATAAGAAAATTAAAAAAACTTGATTTGCAATTTTTTTCAATATACCTACATTTTTTTAAATTTATCGTTTTTAAAAACATTTACAAATTATTCGACGCCGCCTGACTTCAATATAATTATTAATAGATAATAATAAATTTTCGCGCGCTTCCAGAGCAAAAAAATAGCGGGAAGTATCAGGGATGGCCTGCAGTGTCAATTGCTTTCTTTTTATATCTTATTTAAAAAAAAAACAAAAAAAAAACCGTAGAATAATGCATGTTGGCTACCTCCAGCATCATAAATATTCACAATAGAATCAAATAAACATACCGATAGGTATGTTTAAATAATCTATAAATATATTTTTTCTAGATATTTTTTTAATTTCCCGCTCTGAAAATTGTAAATTTGGGAAGTTTTTATTTTCAGTCCTCATTTTCGATTAGATGTCGACATTTCATTGTGCTGGAGAAGCTATTTCAATACACAAGCTTAAATGTAAATTGTTGTATTTTTGAGCTAGAAAAGCTCAATTACAAATAATCCTGAAGTAAACAAAAAATTAGTATTTTTTGGGGTTTTTTCATTTTAGAAAGTCAATTAGAAAAAAAGAACATGCACATGTAGAAAATTAAAAATACTATAGGTGCAATTTTTTTTTTTATTAAATTTTTTTTATAATATATAGTTTTTGAAAATATTTAAGAATTATTCAACGTCACCCGACGTCAATATCATTATTACTAAATGGGATAAATTTTCGCGTGCTTCGAGTCAAAAAAATTACGGTAAGTGTTAGGGATAGCCTGCAGGGTTAATCACTTTTTTTTTCTTTCTTTTTTTAACTTCCCGCTAAGAAAATCGATGATTTTCAAAAAATTCGGGAAGTTATTGGTTTCACCCCGATTTTCAATGAAACTTTTCAAAAGTCTAGATCCAATAGATTTTTCGCTTTCCATTTGATTTTTCTATTTTTATTTCGTGAAGAACTTCCAATCTTTAATTACATACAAAAATCATAATTCTATAATTTTATCCAAAAGTTTTTCAAAATACGAAATTTGGATACGTAATAGCTTACTTTCTAAAAAAACAAATAATTTATGTGCACTTAATTTCAGCATAATAATTAATTAAGTAATTTTTTTATACTTAAATAAGATTTCGTATAAGTAAATGCCATCAACTATAATGATTTCGTTTTTTATGGTAGGGCCAGTTTTTCAAACTATGTTTATTGTTAAAATAGAGTTTTTTCCTTCTCAATAAAAGACAAACAAGATAAAATAAGCCTTGTTTTGATAAAAAAAAAAAAAAGTTCAAAAAATTGGTCCACAGTATTCTATTTAATAATTTAAATTATATTTGAAAATAAAATCCAAATTGAGTGTCATGTTGTCGCCCTGATAACCTTTTTTAATAATAATAGGAAAATAACTAAAATCAAAATTAGCACCTGTGCTAATACAATAATATTCTGATTTTTACATTAGACACTTTTTATGAACATAAAATGTACAAAAATGTCGTGGTTTTATATTGAGTGTTTAACTATTAGTAAAAGTTTAAAATAAGAGAGTTCTGATACGTCAATAAAAGGTTGCCAACTTAACTTCATTAATGTTTATTTGAATTGAAATTTGATTTGAATATAAAAAAAAAAAATTAAAAATAGTTAAAATAAAAAAAGAGAATATAATTGAAAATGTAGAACAATAAATGTGCATTTATTTACAAAAAGTTGAAAATTACAATAAAAGTTAATATATACGAATCAAGTATAACGAAATGATTGGTTTTAACTAAAAATAAAATAGTGCAGTCTTGTGTTTACCGTAAGAATGCAATATCTTTCGGTGTATTTTAAAAAAAGTAAATATTTTTTAATCTGTTCTAATATTCAAGGATGGTGTTGTGAATATGTATAAATTACCCTAATAGCACAAGTTGCTCGTCAAAAAGTTGGCATTCATCTGTAAATTGTATGTTAACTTGTATTCAATTTGACTACAAGTGTTCCTATTAGACAATGACAAAAAGTAATCAGATCTGATCAGATGTGAACAGACATAAGTCTTCAGATCAGATATGAAAAATGACCGGGCCTGACCAGACCTAGCCAGGCATGTTCAAGTCTAATCAGGTATGTTCATGTCTGTTTATGCCAATCCGGGTAAAAAAATTATAGATAAAAAATGGCCCTATATAATTATAGTAGTGGTATCGCCACTATAGCGGACCCCACTCCAAAGTGGAGGGGGATATCGCGCGGCGGTGGGAGCTAGAGCAGCATGTACTGTGCCCGCTCTCGTAGATTTAAATTTTAACTTGAACGATAATAATAATAATAATAATAATAATAATAATAACAATAACAATAATAATAATAATAATAATAATAATAATAATAATAATAATAATAATAATAATAATAATAATAATAATAATAATAATAATAATAATAATAATAATAATAATAATAATAATAATAATAATAATAATAATAATAATAATAATAATAATAATAATAATAATAATAATAATAATAATAATAATAATAATAATAATAATAATAATAATAATAATAATAATAATAATAATAATAATAATAATAAT
>CAXHJT010000118.1:0-16946 GCA_964016945.1 Microplitis deprimator
AATACAACATTTAATTGATAAATTTTCGAAATCTTTTTTTTTATATATTTAACAAACACAGCGAACTATAAATAATAGTCAATAATTTCCATAATTTTTTTTTCTCTCAACTAAAATAGACAACATCAAATAATTCATGATCTGATTTAATTTAATGTAAGAAATATAAGAAATGTAAGAATAACGACGTATAATTAAGAAAAATTAAATTTTATTTCTAAATAATTTCGAAAGATTGGAAACATAGACATAATTGAAGATAAATAATTAGTAAAGATAAAAAAAAAAAAATAATAAAGAAAACAAATTAAATGATGCTAAAAATCAAATATTCTGGAAATAGTATAATAATAATTTTTAATATAACGCAAAATAGACAATAAACGATAGTAAAAATAAAATAATAATACCCAGATTTTTTTTTGAAGATAAAATATTTAAAATATAAGAAGAATAGAAAAGAAAAGGAAAAGTAAAATAATTGAGAAGATAGTTAAACAGAATATATCACATAGATATACTAAAGAAAAATAAATAAATAAATGAAAAAAAAAAAAAATTACTATAATAAATTAAAAATAGACAAATAAAATAATAGAAATTTTTTTTCTTACTCATACGCATAACTGAAAACGACAGTTATTTAATAATTTAGTTAAATTTAATAAAAAACAAAAAAGAAAGGAAAAAAAAAAAAAAAAGGAAAAAAAAAAATATATATATATAATACAAATTTTTTTTATATAATAATAATCTTAAGAAATAAAAGAAATACAACTTTTTTTTGCCTATGTAACCATTATAGTGAATAAGACATTTATATTATATAGTATTGCATGAATGAATTGATATGTAAACATAATCTCCAATGATTTAAGAAAAAAATAGAAAATGAACAAAAAAAAAAAAAAAAAAAAAAAAAAAATATCATATTAAAGAAATTAAACGTGTACAGATTTCACGTCGGTAAAATAAATTTTTTTTAATACTTAGTATCTTTCACAGATAAGGCCCGAACGAGCGAGGGCGCTCGTCTAACGGGTGGGGGCGTGTTACGTCCCAGCCTGTACGTCAGATGACGTGGGCATTTACTTCTCTAATTACCGACCTGAAATCTAACTAATTATATCGAATATCGATAACCAAGTAATTTCAATAGTATTTAATTAATTATATAAAATAATATAATATAATAATAGAATAATATTATTCAAGTTATTCGAACGTTAAGGATATGAGTAATAATTGATAAAGTTATTTTTCTATATTTTATCAAATATAAATAAGCGCTGACGCCTCGAGTAAATCCTCGAGACGTGCAGCTGCACAAACATCTATTTTGTTCTAAGATAACTTTTGTTCATAGATAAGTGACTCATTTGTTAATAACAAAAACGGAGAAAGCGTGAGAACGGAGAATGGATCATTCGAGAATATTGCTTATCACAATCCACCCCTCTACATCGAACGATGCGCGGGCCTGATGCCCAAGCGCCTCGTATCGATAAGAGACTTCTCTAGTTTTTCTTGATCAAGAGAAATCAGTCTGAAATATAGAATCATTGAGAGCAGTCAGGCTCAACTTTAAATCCTCAACTTCGTTCTCACCCTCTCGAAGTTATTGTTAAGACACATTAACAATTTATAAATTAATTCAACTGTATATTTTCACATCACTCAAAATTATATCCTTATAATTGAATAAATCGGATTTAGATATATAAAATAATATATATAATCACACAACTAGTTTATTGCAACCACCAAATGGTGGCTGTTCAACCCATACTTAATTATTATTTATAATTATATGTAAGTTTTCATTACGTCCAATTTAAATCGACCGCTCAACTACGCCAGCGCCAAAACATCAACCAGGACGTAACACATAGAAAATAATTTTTTTATTAATTTATTAATGATCTTAAGACAGTTATACATTTTTGAAAAATAAATAATTTTTTTTCTTATTATAAATAAAAAAGTAATAGTAAGTACTAATTATGATACTATCAATTAAATTATTATATAAGAAAAATGACATCGATAAAAGAAACTGAGATCCAGGAATAAATAATAAATTAAAACTAATGAAGTTAAAGTCTGTATGGCATGCATATTCCTATATGCACAGACTTGACCCTCCTACATATAATCTTAAGACAGTTATACATTTTTTGAAAAATAAATAAATATAAAGAGCATCATTTTTACATCTTAATATATTTAAAAAAAAAAAAAAAAAAAAAAAAAATGAGTAATAAATAGTTTTAATTCTATTTATCGAATTTCTATATGAGAAAAAAATAATATCACTATAGAAAATTGAGATCCATGAATTAGAACTAATAAAGTTAAAGCCTGTGTGTCATACATATAATATTGAGATAGTTATATACTAAAAAAAGTAATAATAAAAAATTTAAAGAGCATAATTTTTTTCCATCTTAAGATAATTGAGAAAAAAAATAGTGACTGCTATTTTTTTAAAACGTAATTAAAAAGCTTATCATAATAATTATTTTTATAAAAATATTTCTAACCCATGTTCTGATCATCATCATTATCTTCATTACTTTTTTCATCTTTATCCCACTCACCATCTGAATTACAATCAATAGATTCATCTATAAGTATTACCGTATCAGCAATAGAATCATTATCATCTGAGTTTTCCTGGATCTGTAGTTGTTGTAATTGTTGTAATTGACGCATTTGTTGTTCTTGTTGCCTTTGTAATTCAGCAGCTCCAACCATGCATAATTGGATAACTAAGTTTCCTGTAAAATGATAGTCAGTTAAAGTTGGGGCGGTTGTGACATCAATTTGAGATCTAAACCACCAGTAGTGATTTCCATCATTGATTATCAAGTAGCAAGATAATGTTCCGATTGTTATTAACGGCTGATTGTATCGCTGCGTATCATTTATAATTCTCAATGAGTTGAGCTCGCGAGATACAGCGTAAACAATATATTTCATCGTGAATGTGTTTAGCCAAATTTGTGAAATAATCGCTTCATAATTTAAATATCATCATAAATTGATGGAAGTTATCATTATTATTATTATTATTTGTTGATTGTAGCTGGAGAGCTTGTGATGGAGATTATTCAATTTCTTGATCTGTTAATCGATCAAGTTCACTTCTCCATGCTCCCTCTAGATCTCGATAAATTTATGCCAATAAATTTCCCATAAAGTGATATTTCCATGGTGATAGTGTTTGATCTCCTGGGATACGAAACCACCAGCTCATATTGTTATCACTTATTTGTAATTCTGTTCTTACATTGGCAACCGTAATGATTGAATCATCAAATTTTTTATTCGCTCTGTATAATTCTAACTGAGTTGATATTTCTTCTAATATATTGTCAAGTGTTAAACTTAACCAATCTATTGGAAAAATCATACCATATTGCAAAACATTCCCCATCTATCAATTAAAAAATTAATTAAATTAGTATCGAAAAATCTAAAACTTGATAAAAAATTTAAGATACAAAAGTATCTATATTTACCTTGTTGTGCTGATATAATTGCAATCGTTGTTAATACTGCTACTGTTGTCGATTTTATCTGTAATTATTATCGATTATATGTTAATTATTTATTCAATAAACATGACACACACACACACACACACACTTATTTATCATTATTTCTGTTAAAGAATAATTATCATTATTATTAAAGTTTAAAGATATTAAAACACTAGTGTATATCTATATATTAGACTGACGTCATAAATGTTTAATATTAACTATGTGTGGATTATTTATTCCATATAAATAATAACAGTTATAATTAAAATTTAAAGATATTAAATGTTTAGTGTATATCTATATATTATACTGATGTTATAAATGCTTAACATTAACTTTGTTGTTATCTATATTGAATAACTAAATCACAATTAATAATTTAATATAAAATAATAAATCTATGTAACGATACTTACAAATGTTAGAAAAAATCCATGGCCGGCACCGAACACGTTGAGACACTTATGAGTTTTAAGTCGAGAGACTAGAAAATAAAAGCGCGCGTTGCACGCGCGCCCAAAATGAAAATTTTGTTCCATTTCATTTGTAAAAGACGACGATTATTAATTTTATAATGTCTGATTGTAACGATTTAACGTTTTAATTATTTTAAGATCATTCATTTAATGCTAGTATTTTAATTTCGCAGTACTTTGATAACGATATTAATCGAGTATATCCCGGGTCGAAAATCTAGATCTGTTTTAAATAGATGATAAATTTAAATATTTTTTCTTTAATTCAAGTTTATAAATCATATTAATTTTATACAGAAAAGTTTAATCTGTTTTTACTCGTACTATTTCTTATCCAGGCCGTAATCAGACTTATTTTCGTATAATATTTAGTCTGTTTTAAAACGAGTTTAGACTATACAAACAAACTTTTAATATAATTATTGGCCTGTATTCAATTGTTTTTACAATTGGGCAAAAACAGACTTCATTTGCTGTTACTTTTACTCTGTTTTAAATCGCTTTTAGATCAAAGACAAGACGTTTTATAAGTAGAAATAATAATTATAATTTAGATTTATAAATTTATTTTAATTTTCTTGATATTTGAAATATGCTAATGAGCTTCCATAATAAGATGTCACAAGGATTTTGATGGTTTTTAATGCCAACATATTGTTCGATTTCATCCAGTATATAAGACAAATTTCTTGAAATTTTTAAAGTTATTTTATCACTTTTATTGAATGCTATGAATATGCAGTAAAGTCAGCTAAAAAATTAAGCTGTCAAACTTTCATTAACTGCCGATATTTTCAAACAAAAGATACAAAGTTAACAGTAAACAAAACATAATTAATTCTGTAACTCAATATTTTTTTTATAAATATTACCCATAAATAAAAATTAAAAAGTCCATGATTTAATCCAGTTTTGTCTTTGAAAATTTTCAGAATTAAACTTTTTCGAAGTTCAAGAATTAATCTAGTTTTGTCTGCCCGTAACGCAATTGTTTTTTAAAACGACAGGTCGAAAATAGCTTAAAATTTTTGTAAGAGTTCAAAAACAGATCAGATAGTTCGATTAGACTAAAACCAAATTAAATTTTTTGACCCGAGCTATAAAAGTTTATCTGATACCTTCGAGAATTATAAATAATCACGATATGCAACTATTATTAAGTTATCTTATAAATTTTATTCAAACATTAAAAGTCAAAATAAAAATTGTAATCTAACGATTATTATCAATCGTATACTGAAATAGTCTGAAAAAGATTATAGAAGATAGTTCTCCGATTTTGTGTGGTAAAGTACGTAGTACTTAAAGTTCGTCGATCGACGATGAAATCGTAAGCGCTGATTGATCAGGGTTTGAATAATTATGAATTTCTATATCTCAAATAATTAAACTACTTTTGATGTTTAACATTTTACAATCACTACTTTAATATCTAGTTCTAACTCTTTCAATACCCTTTTTGTTTCTATTAGAAAACAAAATAAGTTTCATTACATTTTAATTATGTGACTACTACAATGACTAAATTACTTCTATACTGATATGTTTGCTCGTTATTATTTAATTTTCAGTTTCGTTTGTTAGGTATATTTCTTTTAGAAATAGAACTATCATATAGATTTCAACACGCAATTTTCAACGAATTTTGCTGTCATATGTTTGATTATTATAAGATTATCATGGAACTGCTGCTCCTTATGATTACATATCAAAAGAAAACAAAATTATTATTGTTAAGTTAACATTTTACAGAGAATATAACGAATTTTGTAAATAAATTTTCTAAGCATTCATTTACATATCGATACTAATAGCACTTACATTTACTCAAAAACAATTTATGATACATAATTGAACTCGATATAATTTTACATTTTAATTACAGTGTAGTGCACAGGAGAATTTTTCTGTATCATTATGATGTATTTTCATACAATTCTTGATATACATGATTTTTTATATGATTATTAGTTCTTTGATCATTCATGTATATTTTTAATGAGTTCCAAGACTTTACTCGTGACATCGCAACATACAATTGCCCATGATTAAATACATCTTTATGAAGATCAATACCGACACTCTCAAACGTTTGTCCTTGTGATTTATTTATGGTCATAGCAAACGCTAATCTCACTGGAAACTGCCTACGCTTGAAAGTAAATGCGTTAACGTGATCATAATAAAGGGTGATACGATTAATAAAAACAATATCTCCTATCTTATCACGTTAAAATTTTACACTTCAATAAAGTGGTCCCGAGTTCTGTTATTAATAATCGTGTACCATTGCATAATCCCTCGTTAATACTCAAGTTTCTGACAAGCATCACAACACTATGTAATCTTAACCGTAACTCATGTGGGGGGAAATTCGGTGGGTTTAATGTATGCAAGTATTCTGTTAAAATAGAGGTATTGATTTAACCATTGTCACAATTTTCTGTGCTATCAATACTTTCGTACACTTTCTCGGTTAAGGCATCAAATAAATCAACTACTTTATTATTCATATCGTCTACATCTATATTTCTAGGGGACAAAATAGCTACTTTGGTTAATTTTTCATATTGTTTATCTTTTATTATACTACCATAAATGTCCTTAACAATATCAGAAGAAGCAAGAGCGATTAAATTTTCAGGTATTTTTACATAGCTGTCTTTGTCGTTCAATGTGCTATTGCCTACTGATAACAAAAATTAAGCGAATTCAGTTTCTTCTGGCAAAGCTCTCATATTTTGTGTCAGAGTAAATTTAGAAAATTCTTTCTATAAAGTACTAAATTTTATAGATAAATTAACCATTTCACAACGTGTTGCATGTAACTTAATCGGGAGTAGCTGCCTAAAATCACCACCAAGTACAATTATTTTTCCTCCAAAAGGTTTATTATTATCCAATATATCACTTAATGTTCGATGAACTAATTCTAAAGCATATCTTGGAGCCATCGGTGCTTCATCCCAAATAAATACATCTACATTTTTAAGATACTCATATTCTTTGGAGTTTTTTTTAATGTTAAATGAAGAATCAGAATAGAGGGGAACAGGCATTCCAAATGCTTTATGCACAGTTTTTCCTTCAGGAAGTAATGTAGCTGCGATTCCAGTAAATGCCATTGTACATACATTTTTTTTTCGCCTTTTAACATATGGTATAAAGTGGTATAAATAAAAGTTTTTCCTGAACCACCTGGACCATCAATGTAAAAACAGGAAGATCTATTGTCAACATCATTATCATCAAAAACAGCATTATAAATAACGTCAACAATTTCCTTCTGTTCTACATTTAATTTATCATACTGTGATTTACCGATGTTTCTTTATTCTTCATACGATGTAATATCAACTTCATTATCATTCATTTCGGTAATTTGTTCCATCATTGGAAACTGATTTAAATTTGATCCTTCAGTTATCAATAACCTATAAATCTGCATGTAAGCCTTTTTGTAAGCAATATTTTGCTCAAAATTTTGCAGGAAGTCTTGAGACATTGAATTCTTAAAATTCTGCCATAGTAATTTTGGGTGAATAGGTTGACAATAAATTAATATACGTACGAATAATCTTCGTAATTGTTGAGGCATCATCCAAGATTCAGCTTCATTTAACGCTCGAGTCCATTCATCATCGTCTTCAATCAGTCCTACTGCTAGATATGTTTCAACAAATGTATTATATATTGTTCCGTTTACCGTTTTTAAATTGCCAAAACTCGTTGTTCCTTTTGTATGAATTAATAATGATTTTAAATGAAATAATTCTGTTTGGTTTGGAGAAATTGAATACATTCTTCCAATAACATTAAATTGTTTTTTACGTTTTTCCCAAGAATAAACGTTTGAATCTTTCAAATTCTTTTTGAATACATAATGAGATGGAATTACAGCATACGAGAAATTTCTCGCTTCTTGATCTCTTGCATTTAATGCCAAATAATCTATAAGCATAGTTTGTTTCTCTAATGCTTTATTTAAACTTTCTTCATTTTCTGATCCATCTATTGTAACTGTATGTTGATTCTGCAAGTGCACTGGCAATCTTATAACTGCGTGACTTTTTTGTTGCAATTCTTTATTTAAAATGCGCCAACATGCTTCAACAGGACCAACATAACTTCCTTCAATAAAATCTTGAATCTCATCATGGTCAATAACTCGATCGACGTCAGGATTTAAAATGCTTACCGCAGCAGCATCGTGACCTTTATAAATATATTTGTATAAATATTTGACTGCTTTTATACTTGAAACGATTTCGACATTTACAAGACAATTAAATAGCAATGATAATTGATTATTATATGGAACAACATATCTGTAATCAACTGTATATTTATTCGATTTAACATATTCTTTGCCTGTATTATTACGTTGATAATGAGGGTAACCATTTTCATCCATAGTCGTTTCTTCTACAAACGATTTTGGGTATTTTTTGGAGCATTTACCATCTACCAAGCACCAGTCACCACAAGGGCCATGATTCATATTTTTCATAACTATTTCATGTAATCTAGGATTTTAATTTGGATCTGGAATTTCAGCAGATATATGTTTATTTACATGTGCAGGAGTGAGTATTTTACTGTTACGTTCCAAAGTAATCAATAAATGAACATGAGGAAGTCCACGTTTTTAATATTCGATAACATACACTGTTGCGTAATCGAAACTATAAAAGAATTTAAATTCATTTAATTTAAATTCAAATATAGTTTCACTTCCGGCAGATAGAGGCAGCACCTACTAGGGTCCTCGTTCATAAATTAAAACTTGATCATGCGCAGCTCGGCGCATGCGCATCTGCTTTTTTCCTGCTTCGTGTCGAGAAGACGGCCGCCATTATCTTTCGCTAATATACATTCAAGTGATAACACGTGTTATTCCAAATCTAATCATTTTGCGCCCATCTAAGAGTAATTAATTTAAATAATCATTTAATTAAATTCTGCATTCATCGAGCTCATCAAAACTATAATTATTTTTATAATTTTGGGCACCAGCGCTCATAACCAAATTAATCAAAAACTCAAGACTTCCAGTGATCATCGACCACGTTTCTCAAGAGGTTATTCAAACGGGAGACATCACAGGTGCCCTTTTATTTAATAAATAATTATATTCAGTGTTCATAAAATTAAAAGACTCTAATTTAAAATTAATTAATTATAAACATGCTCAATATTTTAATAAAATTAATAGCAAATTCTCGCTCGGTAGCCTCTGCAATCATGCTATCACGTGTTCATAAAATAAATTCAATTCAGTGCAATTTATTATAAACTCATTCATTTAAATTAAATTCAGTGATAAATAATATTATGAATTAATGAACTCAATTATTCATGCATTTTGTGCTATTAAAAATAGCAATTCAAGTATTCAACTATAAACTTCGCTCGGTAACCTCTGATTTCATGTTACTGTTTTCCATGACATTTTTACAATCAAATCAGTGTTCAAATAAATTCAAACTAATTAATTTAATTATTTTAATCAATTACTTGAGCTCAATTTTATAATTTGCATTCAATTAATTACGTATTTATGAGCTCAGACAATTTAACAGTATTAAATAATTAAATCAACGATTTAATTGTGTAACCCAGTGATATTATGTGCTGTGACAAATAAAAATATTGTTATATTTTTTAATATGCGTATTTTAAAAATATCACAACCACCAACCAGTCCTGGAATGTATTTATTTAATTATTATTACAACATTTTATGGTCCTTCGAGCCGGATGGTTGGTTGGTTGTGTCGGTAGCATCATCAGTGGGCAGCTGCATTCATATACAACCATTAAAGGTTAAGGAGCTCTGGGAGAACAAAATGGGTGCTTCCACTGAATACCCAACACTCAAGGCGCTTAATGACTACTTGGTCAGTCGTGCTCGCGCTCAAGAACGAGTGGAACAGGCGTCTGCTTCAAAACCACCGTTGTCATCCGGTAAAACAGCTTCATACGATGCTGCAGCTGTTTTTCACTCATCAACTAGTACTCAAACTCCAGCCACGCACTCATCTACTACACTCGTCTGCAAACACGTCCAGCATTCATCATACTACACTTATCGCTAAGCAATCTTACTCGCAACTTGCCTTTGTGACCATATCATTAAGTTAAGTACTCATCCAGTATGTATCTTGCTGGATCCAAGTTCTGAATCATTTTTGTTTCAGATTCCTTGGTGCACTCACTTAAACTTTAACGCACACACTCATCTATACAGATCATTGGTATTGGTGTAGCCAATGCTGGTAGAAATAAAGGTCAATTTGTACTCAAACTTTCATCTAGGCATTCAAACGAATCAATCATCGCACTCGTGTTAGGTGAACTTATTACAACAAGTTGCCGATCAACTTGAAGCACTCTGCAAGGCGGGCGGATTCCCTCTTGCTAAATGGGCAAGCAATCATCCAAAATTACAACAACTCAATGATGTGGAAGCGATCAAGAATCACAAATTTGAGGATTCAGACTCCAGCGCCAAGATTCTGGGCATGTACTGGTCCTCATACTCAGATTAGTTTTACTTCAAGTACTCACCCCATGCTCAACTCAAAAATTTACAAAAAGGATAATTTTATCAGAGATTGCTCAAATCTTTGATCCTCTTGGATTTCTCGCACCACTCATCATTCGAGCCAAGGTATTCATGCAGGAGCTTTGGCTCGAAAAACTCAGCTGGGACACTCCATTGGCAGCTAATCATCGGCATAAATGAAGAAACTTCAAGAATGAACTCAAGCTCATATCTGAAATCAAAATTCCAAGATGGATCCTCTCATCCACGTGCTCAACCACCGGAATCCATGGATTCTCGGACGCCTCACAATTGGCAATTGCAGCTGCCGTGTTCATGAAAGTCCACACACCTGCTCATGGAGTCAGAGTTACGCTGCTCTGCTCTAAAAGCAAGGTAGCTCCGTTAAAACGACTAACGATACCAAGGTTAGAACTCACCGCAGCTCACATGTTGGCAAAACTCATAAAACACTGCCAGAGCACTCTAAATCTCAATCAATCGCCAACATACTTGTGGACGGACTCAACAATCACTCTCACGTGGATTAAATCTCATCCGTCTCGCTGGAAGGAGTTTGTTCGGAATAGGGTGTCACATATTCAAGATCTACTTCCAGATGGCCACTGGAATTTCATTCCGGGCACACAAAACCCAGCAGACTGCGCAACACGAGGGTTGACACCTAATCAACTCCGTGATCATCAACTATAGTGGACTGGCCCACCATGGTTGCTCAAGAGTTCATCGTCCTGGCCTAAATGCCCATCAATTGATGATACAGGAGCTCAAGCAGAAGAACGGCCTGGATTGGCCCTATTCTCATCGAATTCATCACTGAAATCAAGGTGGCCTATTATGGAACGGCCAATACCACTACTACGCATGTTACGAGCTACTGCAATCTGCTTTAGACTCCGTGACATGATCAAGAAATCACCGAACTTATCACTCAAGACTCCAATTACTTCTGGTGAAGTGATTTACGCACTCAACTTCTGTATCAAAGAAACTCAACTTATTCATTTTGCAACAGAGATCAACATGCACTCCAAACACGCACCATGGCCTAATGGTCATCCATTTGCTCGATTGGTTGCATTCATTGACACCGACGGCATCATTCGAGTAGGTGGACGATTGGAGAATGCTCCAAATCAAGACCAAAGTAAGCATCCTGCTATTCTACCACGGAATGCGGCACTCACTAAACTCATCATCTCTGATGCTCATCAGCGTACCATGCATGGTGGTACTCAACTTACTCTTGCATTCATACGACAAAAGTACTGGATTATTGGCGGTAGACAACCAGTACGCTCAGTTATACTCGAATGTATAAAATGCGCACGACATCGTGCTGATAGAGCTCAACAACTCATGGGTCAGCTACCAGTATCACGAGTCACTCCATCATCTGCATTCACTCACACTGGAGTTGACTATGCTGGCCCAATAACACTCAAAAGTTGGAGACGTAGAGGAGCAAAAACATACAAAGGCTGGATTTGTGTTTTTGGCTGCCTGTCTACGTCAGCAGTACATCTAGAGGTAGTCAGCGACTAAAGCTCTAGTGGGTTCATAGCAGCACTTCGCAGATTTATCAGCCGACGAGGCATCTGCACAGCACTCTACAGCGATTGCGGAACGACGTTCAAAGGCGCTGAAAATGAACTCAACCGTCTGTTCACTCAAGGAACTCAAGAGTCAAGAGAAATACTGGATCACATCACTGTGAACAGTATTGCTTGGCATTTCAACCCACCAGCAGCTTCACACATGGGTGGAAAGTGGGAAGCTGCTATCAAATCACTCAAACACCACCTAACTCGAACAGTGGGAGAATCTTCATTCACGTTTGAAGAATTTACGACTCTTCTTACGCAAATTGAAGCTATATTGAATTCAAGACCATTGGAGTCACTCACGGAAGATCCAGATGACATTGATGCACTCACTCCTGGTCACTTCTTAATTGGACGAGCACTCAACATGATTCCTGAACCCGCACTCATCGATACAAATAGTTCTCGATTGTCAAGATGGCAATTTTTACAACAACGTGTTCAACAGTTCTGGAATCATTGGTCTACAAGTTATCTTCAGAGACAACTGGCAATCACCAAGTGGCAACGTCCAACTCATCAAATTCAACTTGGGTCACTTGTATTACTCACCGACGAAAGGTTTCCACCAACAAGGTGGCCTCTAGCTCGTATCATCGCACTCCACCCTGGCAAAGATGGGTTGACCAGGGTTGCTACACTCAAAACAGTGAACTCAACACTCACTCGTCCAATCACGAAGCTTGCACTCCTACCAATTGAACCAGAACCTCAAGAAGATGACGAAGAATAACTCAACTGGTTCAATGACATGCTCAACGAAAGATCACGTACTCAAGAACTCATCAATCATCAACTCTGTTGCTGATGGCGGGCGGAATGTTGCGTAATCGAAACCCTAAAAGAATTTAAATTCAAATATAGTTTCACTTCCGGCAGATAGAGGCAGCACCTACTGGATCCTCGTTCATAAATTAAAACTTGATCATGCGCAGCTCGGCGCATGCGCATCTGCTTTTTTCCTGCTTCGTGTCGAGAAGACGGCCGCCATTATCTTTCGCTAATATACATTCAAGTGATAACACGTGTTATTCCAAATCTAATCATTTTGCGCCCATCTAAGAGTAATTAATTTCAATAATCATTTAATTAAATTCTGCATTCATCGAGCTCATCAAAACTATAATTATTTTTATAATTTTGGGCACCAGCGCTCATAACCAAATTAATCAAAAACTCAAGACTTCCAGTGATCATCGACCACGTTTCTCAAGAGGTTATTCAAACGGGAGACATCACAGGTGCCCTTTTATTTAATAAATAATTATATTCAGTGTTCATAAAATTAAAAGACTAATTTAAAATTAATTAATTATAAACATGCTCAATATTTTAATAAAATTAATAGTAAATTCTCGCTCGGTAGCCTCTGCAATCATGCTATCACGTGTTCATAAAATAAATTCAATTCAGTGCAATTTATTATAAACTCATTCATTTAAATTAAATTCAGTGATAAATAATATTATGAATTAATGAACTCAATTATTCATGCATTTTGTGCTATCAAAAATAGCAATTCAAGTATTCAACTATAAACTTCGCTCGGTAACCTCTGATTTCATGTTACTGTTTTCCATGACATTTTTACAATCAAATCAGTGTGCAAATAAATTCAAACTAATTAATTTAATTATTTTAATCAATTACTCGAGCTCAATTTTATAATTTGCATTCAATTAATTACGTATTCATGAGCTCAGACAATTTAACAGTATTAAATAATTAAATCAACGATTTAATTGTGTAACCCAGTGATATTATGTGCTGTGACAAATAAAAATATTGTTATATTTTTTAATATGCGTATTTTTCAAATATCCCAACCACCAACCAGTCCTGGCATGTATTTATTTAATTATTATTACAACATACACATATGCTATTACTATTCTAAAATGATTTTCCTTCACTATAATATGAATCAAACGTTTTACTTTTAAATTAAAGACTCTCGCCACTAAGTCTGGTCGATCAGCAGCGGTTTGACCAGGTAATAAATTTTCTCCAATTTCGGACCAGTATGGATTACACGTCATAGTTACAAAAAGATCAGGAGTCCCATATTTACGTACCATACACATAGCATCTTGATAATGTTGAACCATATTGCGCGGAGAGTTGATAAATGTTGATGGCAATATGTAGATTTTCCCAGGACGTTCATTGCTAACATTTCCCTGTTGATTATTTTCATTAAGTTTTCGTAAATAATCAATTAAGCCTTGATAGGATTCAGCTCGTAATTGTTTTTGATGATTTCTACAATAATTAATTCTATCTTTTTCAATTTTTACATAACTATCAACTACCCACTGTGGGAACAATCTACGCCCCATGATAAATGGATTAAATTCATCGCGAATAGCCATACGATATTTAATATAAGCGTTTTGTTTAATAAATTTATTTTTATTAGTACATTTAATATTAGAATGCCAACCTTGTGTACCATATGGATAAAATAAAGGATAAATCCAGGGTTCAACATTAGGATCCATTGTACTGACCGTTTTCAATTGTTTAGTGTTTTTGTTTCTAATTGTCACATATGATTCAGGAATGTCTCCATCAGCAGTAGTCGAAAAAACAGCTGCAACTTCATTAACTCTATGAAAATTATAACGACGTTTATCCATACCAGGTTTTAATGAAAATAACAATTGTAATTCAGGTTGTGCATTATTATTTTCAATTGTTTCCGTAGTTAACTCATCTTTCATCATTAAAAAGGACTTTGCAAAAATATTATGTTCTCTCATTATCATTTTAATATTTTGAACAATTTCAACATCTAATTTTGAATTTTGTTGACAGCGAAAGTAAGATGCTTCGTTAGCATCTACAATGAATAATTGACCATTTGTAGGAAATTCATTACTTTCAGGATATAAAGATTCGTTGATTTGATAATAAATTTGTCCCTGAATTTTAAAACAATAAGGACTAGGACGTCTATTTTTAAAGTCGACTAAATTTGCATTAAAAGAAGCAAACGAAAACGAACTATTATAATAACGGATCCGCTCAAAAAAGTGATTTGATTTCTCATGAAAACCTTCAAAAAGACTCTTTAAAAACAACGCAATCTCTGGTAAATTTTCGAGTATTACTTCACTATGACTACAGCAGTCATTAAAAGAATATTTTTTATTAGCAACTTTTTCGTCGGCAAAATGTCGCGCTTTGCAATAACTACAAACTAAATTCATTGGACCTAAATAATATTCAGGAATGATATCATTATTTCGCGAGATATCACGAATATTAGATTGATCTCGATTATTGATAGGCGAATTCGGATTCCTTTCAAAAGAAGGCGTAGGATGATTATCATAGTTAAAAATTCCATTAATATTCTGATTACTTTGCTGATTAGCATGGTAAGCTCCATTAGAAGTTGAAGGTTCATTTAGTAAATTTGACGCGTTAATTGTTACATGTTCATAGCTGTCGAACTCAATTATACGCTGGATTTTATTTGTACTTTGAGGAATGATAATTTTTTTTTTACTTTTATTATTGAGTCTATTTAATCGTCTTGTGGCATTTTTCTTGTCAAGTTTTGCCCTCTTGTGTAGTTCTTGCTCTTTTAAAGAACGTTCAATCTTTCTTTTAGGCATTATAATTCAAATTTAAATTAAAAATAAAAAAAAGCAAAATAAACAAAGAGATAAACTTATAATATATGATGAGTCAGATTGTAATAATACAATTTTATAATTCATATATATATAAATATCATCTATTATTAAAAATACTATATATATGTAGTTATATTTTGTAATTATTATTTCTTATTCTTTTGAAGTGTACTATTTTATGACAGGTGACGAAAGGAAATAAATTTATATAAATACGATACTTGAATTCAAATACAATTTATTATATAATTATATTTTTATTGTATCTCTTTAATTGAACTAATTACATCATAAATGCTAGAAATATAATACATTTAATAAATTATGATTATAATATTTAACACAGATAAGAAAAACGATTACAAACACTAAGATAACAAAAATACATTTATACGTCTGTTAATATAGAGAAAACGACTTATAAAATATAACAGCTTTGTAAATTATTTATTTCTATGGGTCCTTTATATACTTAACAATTTTCATTCAAAATTTTCAATCTTGTTTTCTTACTTTCTGATTTTCTTCTTTTTCTATTGTATTTTTTTTGTTCAATTTTTAACCAGAATAATATCAATTTTATTAATGATTAAATTTCTATATTATATTTATTTCTATAGAACATACATTTCTATATATTGTTCTTTAATTGATTCGTTAATCTGTTATTTTCTAGTTTCTACTATTGTTTTGTTATTTTTCAGTTTTTATATGTGTCTAATTCTTTATTCTATAATCTTTTATTGTTTTTTTCTTAATCTGAAGTGTACTCTTAAATGGTTCTACTCCTTTGGTGAAATCTGAAACAATAACAATAATTACATGTAGTAGATCCGTACACAGTGATGCGTCCATCATCACTAATTCAGAAGCAGAAATTTAAATAACTTATAATATTTAAAATATTTAATGCTTACAAAATGTTGAAGCATTTTGCTGTCATTAATTTATTTTACATAATAATTTAACTTTTTTAGTTAAAGATAAGTTTCAAGTAATTATTGATTATGATTTTATGAATTAAAAAAAAAAATTATGAAAACAATACTTACTGATATTGACACCACAGATAATTTTGAAGGTACAATTTTACCAATGGTTCAGCA
>CAXHJT010000119.1:0-12132 GCA_964016945.1 Microplitis deprimator
TAGTCGTTTTATGACCTACTCACTCCAATTCTACCATTTTCACTATTTTTATCTGTTTGACTGTCTGTCTATTCTCATATCTTAAGAACGGCTTGGTTGATTATGATAAAATAATTTAGAGTAAGAATATGCGATCGCGCAAATTATAGGTTATATTTATCATGTCTATAACCAGTATTTTAACCATGAAAAAAATCAAATTTAAGAATTAATTGGTATAGCTGCAGTAGCGCTCAAAAGTATTTTGACAAAGATATTTATTTCATTTATTAAGAGTAAATAAAAATCACAAAAATCTTTAACTTACATTTTTCAATGATATTTAATGTTTTACAGAATAGTGATGAAATGATCTTAGTTCACAACAAAATAAAGTTAAAATTTAAAGAAAAAATAGTGGATTCTAACATAGAATTAGCACTTTTAGCCATGAGAAATTCAATGTTTAGTAGCATATTCCTTAGCCTTTATGACAGCCTCACATCGCACGGGCATTGAGTCAAGCAACTTCTTTTCCAATTTCTCCAATCGGTTCAGCAGAATTTTTGCCCACTCATTTTTTAAAGCTTCATATAAATCGTCCTTATCCGAATAATTTGGTGTTTTTATTACGCAATCCAACTCTCACAGATTTTTTATAGGATTCAAAGTTAGGCTTTGGCTTTGCCACTCTAAAACTTTGATTTTTCCGCGTTACATAAAATCACAAATGTACTTGGATCTATGTTTGGGATTATTATCATGCTGAAAATATCACACAGCTGGCATATGGTGCTTAACGAATGACAGCATTTTAGTTCTCAATATATTCTCTTACATAAACCGTTCCATATTTTCTTTAATTCATAGTAATAGTGGAACACCAGAGCGTGGAAACCACTCCCAAACCATCACTGTGTCACCATGATATTTAACAGTGGGCAAGTAATAACGAAAATCATATTTTTTATATTTTGGACGTCCAACACACTTAACATCATCTGACATTAAATTAAAATTGCTTTCATCATTCCACGAAACTTTTAAATAGTCTCAACTTAATCATGATTTATATTGTTTTAGGAATGCAAGTCGAGTCTTATTTTTTTTTTTTTAAATATTAAAGATTTTTTCGTCATCCTTCGACCATGCAACCCGAAGAGTTTCAAGCATCGTTTGATAGTAGAAATATGAATATGCATATTGTATTTTTCTTTCAATTCATTTATCATCACAGCTGACTTTCGTCGAAAGCTAGTTGATAAATTTTTTATAATGTTATCGACTTTAGGAGATGTTTTTTTCCGACGGCTACATTGAGACTTGTTTTTGACAGTTTCGTTTAGTATGCACTTTGTTCCATATACTAGTGAGTTTTCGAGAAACTTTTAAAATTCGAGCAACTTTTGTTTCTTTCAACTCTCGTTTTAATGCATTTATAACGGCTTTTTTAAAGTCACTAAAATATTGATAAGATTTTGGTTAGTTGAAATAACTACAACAAGTAAATATAAGCAAAAATAAATGCTCAGAATTGTCTAACGTCCGTAAACTTTTGAAGCTAACTGCGTGTCAAAATATTTTTGAGCTTACAATTAATTTTTTTTTATCTGATGGCATGTAATCGTTAACAAATAAGTTAAAACCTAACGCGTTCAAATAATTACTGATACTCAAGAACGGCATAGCCAATTTTAATGAAATTTGGGACTCAGTAAGAATATGCGATTGCGTAAATTATAGGCGATATATTATGTTAATAAATCATATGGGACCCGTATTAAGAAAACTCATCTTAACGGACATGGTTTTTAATTTATTTAATAAACATTTGAAATGTGAACAAAAATTCAAAAATTTTATTTTCAATAACATATTTGAGAATGAAAGTCACTAATGTTGTGTTATATTCTATTATTTAGTTATGAACATTGTGACTTGTATTTAAGAAAATTTTCATATTTAAAATGAATTGTACAGAAACATTTAATCTAAGAATAAATTAATTGCAGCATAATCGAACTGTAATAAAATTGCAATATATAATTGCATTCAATCAAAAATTTGATTTGGAAAATTGTTTTGATTGTTTTGATTTGATTATAAAATTGAAAATAATGAATTTTTTAGATGAAAGTTATTTCCCTATGACTATTCATAGAAAAAATATCTCAGTATTGATCAGACTCCCACATTTTTTTCTATATTTTTTGATAGCTATTTCATATACAATATTATATTAATAAATTCCTAAACCTTTAAGTTCCGATGTAGATCTTTTAATTTTTTTTTAAATGTAAAGATAATGAAGATAATAGAATAATAATAATGAAATCATTCTTTTCATTACAGGATTGTTGGCACATCCTGAACATTAATGCACTTTCACGTTGAGAATTATAATTATCAACACGAATGGTGTATTAGTTTTCCGTGTGTATTATAGAAAGTATACATGGCTCGATTGATTGAAATAAAATTAAGTATACATTATTTTCTACAATCAACAAGATATGCCAGTATTTAATCAAATAATAGTTAGATCTTAAAGTGGTTGAGCTTGATGGTCTAACTTTATTCAAAATAGAGGCAAAAGAGAACGCTTTTGATAAAGTGTGTTAAAGAATAAATGTTGAGTCTTTGAAGGCGAAAATTGGTCGAGAAAAGATCGTGGGTCCTCAACAAAAGCTACTGCGTAATAAAGTGCAAAATAGAAAGACTTTCTTTTCTTCAGGTGTCGACAACCGTGTGTATTCTATATTTTGCGTTGTACCCGTAAATATGGTAATCTTTAAATTAATTACTTCTCGACATGCAAAAATCATCTACACATTATTTTTACGTACTGCAGCTTGCATGCTACAATGATAATGGAAGAGTAAATATCAAAATCTTTCCCTCTTCCAATTTGTTTCTTCATTGTTTCTTATATAATATCAAATGAAAAATCAATATACATCAAGAAGTCTGCAGAAGTTGAAATAATTGTATGTTGGAATGATTGTGCAATGTAACTGCAAGATCACGGCCACAGATTTTGATTTCATGACTCACAACCCCTCATCGATTCGTGAAAAGAATTTTACAATTTAATTTACTCGGACATTCGCAGAATTAATAAAACTTCTGAACCCTTAAAAATCACACCATGCGTAAATATTTTGCAGTAGAATGTAACATTTTCACGTAAAGATTACTATATTTTGCGAAGTATCAATAAAATTTAAAGTATTGTCACAGTAAATTTTTCTTGAAATTTCTTTTTGATTTTAGAAACACTACTTTCTCAAACTCAAAATAGTGAAAATAGTGAATATTTACTATTTACTAGTAACTAATTCAAATGATAACATTCTTTCCAATAACAATAAGTAAGTATCCACCGCAAAATAGTAATTTTCACTAATTTGTTTTAAAAGAGTATAGATTACTTTACATATCTAACATATACCCATCATGTAATGTTATGGTTTTATAATTCCGTGATATTAAAGTATTACACTTTAACTATACCCGGGAAAAAAGAATCGTATATGGCCATGTATGACCCTATATGCCATATATAGTTTCCGAATGATTTCATATATAACTATGTATGGTCATATATGAGTAGTTTATATGGCCATGTATACCCGTATATAGTCATTTATCAGAGTCCATAATTTACTTTTTCTCATCTCAGAAATTATGGATGGCCATATATGACTTGACCAAAATATAAATAGCGGTATATGGTGAGATATAGTTTTCTAGTAACTCTATACATGACCATTGAACTTTTCTAATTTTTTTAGATCACAAATAAACGATATATATCATGGCTAAGTATAAAATTTTATATGGAAAATAACGGACACCCTAATGCTCATACATGGTTCATATATGCCCATGAATGGTTCACATATGAACCAAATATAGGCTATATATGGCCATATATGGTCATATGTGGGAATACAACCTTTTTATATCAAGTCATGTATATCTATTAGGGTGCGTAATTTCGGAGCAACATTTTTTTTTTCAAATGCATGTGGAAAAAATCATAGTTCAACAAAAAAAAAAATTTTCATGCAAGAAAAAAAATTTTATGTCGATTACAGACCTAGCTCATTGAATAATTCGATTTTCCTATTTAAATAACACGGGAAATAATTTTTTTTTTAACTTCGAGTATTTTTAACTCGTTAACAAATCAAAACATCAAATAGACTATTTCATATTTTTGTAGGAAATTGAACGTTCTACAAAAAAGGTCTCTTATCATTTTTTAATAAATCTACCTGTTCAAAAGTTATTGAAGCTCGAAGTAAAGGTGGAGATCTTTTTACTATTCTGGCGAAACTATCAGACTTATTACAAAATATTGTGGAGTTTTTTTTTCGTTGACAATTTTATTCTCTACAAATTATTATCAGTAAAGTTTTTTCAAATTCCGTATTGTTTTCTAGTTATTTTCATTTCAATGTCGAGCTCTCAAAATCGATCAGAACCGCTTTTTTAAGAGTTTGAAATTAAAATGAAAATAACTAGAAAACTAAGCGGAATTTGAAAAAACTTTACTGATAATAACTTGTAGAAAATAAAATTGACAATAAAAAAGATTCTACAACATTTTGTGATAAGTCTGATAGTTTCGCCGGAAAAGTAAAAAGATCTCCAACTTTACTTCGAGCTCTAACAACTTTTGAGCAGGTGGATTTATCAAAAAATGATTAGATACCTTTATTGTAGAACGTTCAATTTCCTACAAAAATACGTATTTGTCTATTCAAGCTCTTTATTTATTAACGAGTTAAAAATACTTGAAGCTAAAAAAAAAATTTTCCCGTGTTAGTTAAATGGAAAATCGAATTTTCCAATGAGTTAGGCCTGTAATCGACATCGAATTTTTTTCTTGCGCGAAAATCTTTTTTTTGTATTGAACTATGATTTTTTCCCCATGCACTTTAAAAAAAAAAATGTTGCTCCGAACTGACGCACCCTAATGTCTATATATGGCCGTATATGGGTCGTATGTACCCATACATGAAAAGATAGACTTTTTAGGTAGATTTTTTTAAAAATCTAACTATTGTATTTGTCCTCATGGTCGTTTTTTCAAGGAATTTTGTCACAACCTATTATAATTAGTTGAGTAGACTTTGAAAATACCATTCGTTGAAAAATTTATATATATAATAGAACCAAGTTTTGAGGACACGATTGCGCCTACAATTTTTATCAGATCGTAATGAAATTTTATACATTCATTCTATGGACGATCATCACGGTTAAGTTCGAAGATGGGTGAAGTCGGTCGATTAGTTTAGAAGTTGTGGCTGATTGAAATTTCCACGATTTTTTGAAAAAATCTGTTTTTATCCACCTCCAAGTTCATATAATGGTAAAACTAATACTCATAGACAATTTCCGTAAAAATTATCTGAAAGCTTGTCTTATAAGATTTAATTTATGACCTTAACTTTTATGTTTTAACCATTTCTTCTAATAATTTGATAGCTTTGAAAATTTTAATGGAATCAAAAAATGTTGAAAATATGGTTTTCATTCCACTTAACTTATGCATGCCCCATTATAATACAATTTCATCAGTTTTATGTCATTGTGAACAAAATAACCTGTAAATTTAACAGCTATTTCATATTTTAAAAGTATTTCTCTTATTATATATGATGTTCCAATCATACCTGTACGTCCTATAATTATAACTGGTCTTGCCATGGTAACAGCGATTACAGTTACGATCTCATACTAATTAAATTTTCAATACTTTATGTGAAGGTTAGTTTGGTACATTACCTATATAATGTTATGTTAAATCAACTATCTGAAGTTCTCTATCGAAAATAATCGTTGTCCTTATTTACCCTCACTCTTAGAAAACGAGTCTGATTTCATATCATGACTGTACACTAACATATATCACAAAATATGTATGTATATAAAACTAACTTTTTACATCGATTAATTGAAAAATCTACCTTTTATTTCGGCTGCCGAATGACCTTTTTAAAATTTTCATTTTTCGAATCGATTTGAATTGTTTCTTTTAATCAGGGATGTTATTTATTTTTAAAATTACTCTAAATCGAGTAATCTTGGGCCATTACATTTTTTTACTTCTGAACTACAAAATTTTACTCTTTCAGTGAGTAAAAATCAATCAGATTAATTTTTACTCATAATTATGAGTAAAAATTACACCTCGCGGCTGTCTAAATAAACTCTCTCTAATTTAATTTTTACTCGAAGGTTATGATAAAAAGTTGATGATTAAATTTATAAAATTTATATTGAATTACAATATAAATTACAATTAATAGGCTAAAATGTCTAGAAAAAATTTAAAATTCATCGAATTGCCATCCCATACAAAGAACGGTGATCGGTCGATTATCGGGCTATGATCGCCATCTGATCCTCGAGCATCGGCTGATGATCGGAATATGTATAGGAGCAAGACTCGCTGGGCATCGGATGTTATCATTAGCGCAAGACTGCCAATTGAGCATCGGCCGAGTATAGTAACCGAGTATCGGCCGAGGATAGGATATGAGGATTATCCTATTGTACACTGAGACAAAAATTTTCTTCTGACAACTAATTTTTGTCATAATGAAATATATTAGTGAGCCATAGAGAAGGAGTTATTAAAAATAATTAAATATTATTTAAAAGTCACAGAATATTTATTTAACAATTAAATAAATGCATATTTAGATAAATAATTTATTTCCTTGACACATACTTTTTTTTATACTGACAAAAATGTTCAGGGAAACGTTAATGTCATAGTGTAATACAGAATACTCTATATTACTATCAAAAATGGGTTATCGTCACTCTGCTGATTTACAGCAGGTAACCCGTCCCATATATGCTTCAAGTTGAGAATATAATAATTTTGAAATAAGTTTCTTACCAGGGACACACTACAATTGGTGGGCGCGATCTAGTGGCAAGCACCGCACTACTTCCGCTGCTGCTGCCTATCACCATAACTTTTTAAATCAACAATCATTAGGGTTAAATATATATTTTTTAACCTCGACCAAATATATACAAATGTATATTTATTCTAAATGAATATTTCTTTTTCTGTCTAAGTAATATTTATTAGAGTTAATATAATAATATTTTGCTTCAATGTTTGAATTTGTTGGCACTATAAAATATTTTAGTTGTCCATTAAATAAATATTTTCTTAACTTTACCAAATAATTTTATTATCTTAGAGAGAGAAATATTAATGTCAACCAAATAGAGTCTATTAAATCATTTGTTAAAAATGACAAAATAGATTATGTTGACGTCATAAAATTTAGTTTAACCGAATTCAACAAAACCAATTTAATTGTCCGAAGAGAAATGTTTTCTCAGTGTACACAATCACTAAAACTATTCTCATCACTTTCATTATTACTATTAAATACACTATAATTAATTTCTTTATTTACAACATTATTTACAATTGTTTCAATGTGTAAATTATCATGATCATGATCATTTATAATATGATCATTAACAATTAACAGTGAAGGTGTATTAGGCGGTTGGGATCTATTATCCATGTATTTTTTTAGTGCCCGATGTTTTTTTACACGGTCAGACATGATTTTATAAAATCCGAAATTTTTTTTAATAACAACGATAAATTTATTTTCTGTTATATTCAGTAAGGATTGCTTCTGCCTAATGAAAAGTATATACATGTAAATAATGCTTAAAAATAGCTGATGTGATATTTAGTGCACATGCGCAAAAGAAAATTTATCATATCATCGACCGAGAATCGGCTGATGATCGTATATCATTGTTATTAATATAGTTAGGTGACCGATGGTGTGCCAGCCATACGCTGATAATAAAGCACCGACGCTCGACCGAGCATTGGTAGCCGAGCCTCGGTCGATCGTAGATTTTTTTCGAGCAGCGGTGACTTCGTATGGGTTAGCATATGACTTAAAATAATTATTTTGAAAAAGAATAAAAAAAAAATTAATCGTATTGTGTTGAAAAAGTAAAGATACAAATTTATTTTTAATTTTCAAATAATCATTAAGGTATAGAGAGATACAGAGATCGTCTTTTTTTCCAAGCCTAAGTTTGTGTGCGTAAGATGTAAGTTGTCGCGAGTAAAATAAACGACATTTAATCGAAGCCGATATTAAACGAAGATTAACGGAGACTGCTGAAATATTATTCTGCAGTTTAGAGTAAAAATTACTTCCATAAATAAGAAAATTTATTCGAGTTATAAGCAGTTTCTTATCATAAAATTAATGGGTTTAAAGGAACGGTATATGGGGTGGTAAAAATTAATCGCATGGAGTAAAAATTAACAGATTAAGATGAGATATTCACAATAATCGATTAAATATAGGACTTAAACAGGGTATGAAATCATATAATCATACCACTGTATCTGCTGTTAAAATATTACTCAATAATAGAGTAAAACATAGTCTAGCAACGGTAATATTTAAACAAAAAATATGAAATTTAAAACAAAAAATACCAATTTTTTGCAACGGCCCAGGATTTCTCAAAATTACAGAGTAATTTTTATCAGAAAATTCTTTTCGTATACAAATCGGACACAATCAAGTGAATAAGCTGCTATTTTATCGAAAAAAAAAATTATATATATTTTTTTAATTCTATTTTTAAAAAAAATCAATCAAAAATTTTTGTTTTAGTCGACCTTCCTCAACCCTACTTAAAAAACTATTAAGATGAACGTTTGAGACTTTTATACAATTAAAGCTAGGATAAAATTTATTACAATTGGATACGTCTGAACTACACTGATTAGTGATGTAGCGTATCGATTTTACATAAACTGAGGTGAAATACGTATTACTGTATGATTTAGAATATAACGTTTCTAATACGTTACTCGCAGCCTGAATGAAGAGCTAACAATGTCGTCATTAGTCATAAAACGTCGATAAATGATAATAACTTTATTTTGACAAGCTTTTCAAAATTATTTTTTTATTTTTCTTGATAAACTGTTTCAATAGAAATTGCAATTGTTCTTTATTTTTTTGATATTGTGTGGATCAAATTTTCAGCACATAGATTTTTTACTTCGTACTTAACTAACAAGAAAGATTTCGTTGAAACAAGTAAATTTGGTCGTAATAAAAACTTAAATTTTAATTTGAAATATATATTTCTCTTTAACATATAGAAAGTAGATTTAGGCTCCAAGATCTTAATGCTTATTATTTTCAGTCAGCTAGATAAAAACAATCTCTGCAATTGTCTTCATTAGCCTACAAAAAAAAAAAACTGCTTAGCTGTAAAAGCTGACCTAAATTGGCGGATGATATGGATTTATTGACTTACATTACATCTTGAACTGCTTAATGATAAAAGTTGCTTTAGTTTGATTTTTCCTATTCAATCTTTTAAATAATAAGAAGAAATGTCATCGTAACATATCTTGAGCAAGAATATATATTTTATCATTCTCTTTATAGAAATACGAGTTATAAAAAGTCGTTAGAGACGTAATTTATTTATTCCACGTTCGAGCATTCTGTAATTGTCAACGACGTCTCAACTTTTCACGATAACACGTGCGAATTAGTTCGCAAAAAAAATTCAGCAAATTATAGCAAGCACGTTAGATATGTCTAAGCGATGCAAGACTTCTCAAGTGTTCAAAGCTCTTTTCAGTTCCTCATAACTCGAGCCTTTTTTGATTATCTCCTATCTACGTGCTGACGACGATGAAGTAACATTCACCCGTGCCCCATGTCACTTTATGTCACGATCACATTGCTCCTTGTAACACTACGGATTTGATATCATGTATACTGATCTCAGCAAGTGAGACACATCGACCTACGTGCCGATGATTTTACACATGGAAATAGTTGTTTCAGAGGTGAGCAATACAAAATTGGCTAGACTGGACATTCTCTAACTAGTCCGTCGTCATCGTCGATGATTTGCAACAGTTAACTATTTCCAGTGAGCAGCTATTCGTGATTACTAATTGAAAATCATTAAAAGGGAAATGAGGAAGCTCGATGATCACTTTTCAATATAAATACGAGTGATTCCAAAACTAAAAATAAATTAAAAGTAAATCAGTACTCATACGCAAGCTGATCCACAAGTTAATATCTTAATGCCTTGCATAAATTTTAAAATTACATAATGGTTAAAAACTATGGATACAAGTTATTTATAAAATTATAAAGTTATTTAAAATCATTCTGCGTTTCTTATCGTCTACTTAAATATGGCTTTAAGATCAAATTAAGTTATTAAAAAATGAATGAGTATTGGATAATTTAGTGATAAATTCTCATTTATTTAAAAATTTTAATAATTAACTTCAGACACGTTTTAATAGGTACTAATGTTTTGTATAAGTGGTATATTAAATTGGTAGGTCATCGAATTCTGTACATCACCTATAGAGAAATTATGCACATTAAGTCATAGTATATGCATTCCTTTGTTCTAAGTGCATTTTATTATTTTCAAACGTACGTTTCACACGTTTCATTCAGGAGTGTATTAAATTGATTAGTTATTTAGAAAATTTATTAATGTGATCAGAAAGAATTGAAATAGAGTATACTTCAAAAAAAAAAAAAATCTCATATGATAAAGAACTTATAAGATATATAAATCTAAAAATTATTAGAAGATTAGGGATTGATTATTTTTTAGAATTAATAAATATTACAAAAGTAAATTCTTTTTACTACTAACTATTCGTTTCCACGGTTCAACACAGAAAATCAAAATAGTGTATAGTAAAGTGTTTCATATTTAGGCGTTATTTTTTTTTTTCTGTCCTACCTGAAAAACTAATAATTAAGTAAAAAAAATATTTCCGCTTAAAAAGAAAATCCCAAGTTAATTAGGGACTTAGCACGTCGAAAAATTTGATTCCTCATTTAAATAACATGAGAAAAAAAAAAGTTTTAGTTTGAGTTTTTTTAACTCGACAATGGTTCATTGGACGGATAACCCCACCATGCATTTTTCTATGGAATTTAACGCTCTACATAAAACGACTTATCATTTTTTTGGTAAAACCATCTGCTCAAAAGTTATTGGAGCTCGAAAATCAGTTAGAGTAAATTTCAAGATATTTTTACTTTTCCGGCGAAATTATCGGACTTATCACTAAATTTCGTAGAATTTTTTTTGTAAACAATTTTATTTCCTACAAATTATCTCTGATTAATTTTTTTGAAATTCTGCATTGTTTTCTAATTATTTCCATTTTAATACCAAGCTCTTAAAATCGATCAGAACTATTTTTTTAGGATCTTGACATTAATATCGAAATAACTAGAAAATTATAATAATTGTTTTTAGCTTATTACTTTCACAGTCACATTACATACAACTCACATAAAAAATCACTAATAATCGAGATTAATCGCATAATTCTCAAGTATCCATTTAAGTTATTTGAATGGTTTTTAAGTAATATTTACTCCTTTTCGTTTTATTATTTTAAGAAAACATAAGAAATGATTCATTGATAAGTTGATTGAACTTACAATTTTAGGCTAGATTTTGATAACCCATTCACAATCACTATGAAAATTGTCAAATTTAATCGACTCGTTTAAAACATGTAAATAAACAATAAGAAAAATTTTTATTTATTAAGACTTGAATATATAATTAAATTGTTAAATCAATTTAAAAGTTAATGATAAATCATTGAATAGAAATAATTTTTTCGAGTTTACTTTTTGCTTGTTCACGAAATTTAAAATTACTTTTAAAAGAGTATTTTTTACCCTGTAAGCGAGTACTATTTGAAAAACAAAATTATGAAAGTTCATTATACCCAGGTTTTCTATCATTAAGCAATTTTTACTCTGAAATTCTCTCGTGTATCTTTGAATATTATGAAAACTAGTGAATTAATCAATTATAGAAACTTATCAGACTGAAAACCCTATGAAAAGTCAACATTTACAAGCAAACTTGAATTTCATAAACAAACGAAAACAATCAACTTTCTCTATTTTTTTTTAAGTTTTAATTATTAAAGCTTACATAAAAAGATATTTGTGTATAAACCGTGGAAAAGACGATATAATATAATACAAGGAGCAATATTACTCAAACTGTTTATATTGTGAAAAGAGTGAGCATAAGCTT
>CAXHJT010000120.1:0-15421 GCA_964016945.1 Microplitis deprimator
CACGTGAGTGATACTCATCCCTCGGAAAAACGACATGAAATAGTCAGAGAGGACCGGGATTTTGTAAAGATGGGACGTGTTGTTGTCCGTGATTTATTCTAAGTAAAATTGTTCTGGACCAGTTGCCGGTATAAATAAATCAAATATTACATAAAGTCGATTTGGTGATAATTAACATTTTGTTATACGTATATACTATTGTTTATAACTGAAGACTTCCAGAAGTAAATTATTGTCAACGCCGGTAAGTCAATCGTATTATCATTTGTTACCTCGGCTATCGCTGGACCTTCGGTAGAGTTAGTCGTGATAAATAATTGATCAATAATTGAACCTGAGTTATTGTCGTAATAATAAGTTGAGTATTCGGCGTCGAATAAATTCCTCAGAGGATTAGACAAGGATAGCATGTGGCTCCTTGTCTTATACTAGTATTTTACGTTTTATTTTAAAATTATATTTAAGTATTTACATTATTATTTCTCTGGGTAAAATTCATGTTGAAATTTAATGGTAAGCAACCCAGTGTTGCCAAATGTATTTTGAGTTCCAGTGTCTATCTCTCCCCAGAGTAAATAATTTATAATAAAGAAAAGATTATTATCTTATTTGTATAAGTTTAATATTGAGTTTAAAGAGTAAAAATTTAATTTGTAATTTGGATAATTAGTAATATAATTTAAATTGATTTTTACTACTATTATTTTGTTAAATTGAGCATATTTTTATTTAATAAAAATTTATCGTAGATAATTGATAATATTAAATTATTCTTGGTATTGTAATATTTGTTGCGTTCATAGATATGTTTGAATTGAATAATTTAGTAAAAGAAATCCAGTGACAGACAGTATTTGTTTATTTATTTCCTGGATATATTTTAGTAATATTATTCCTTATTGTTTTTTTTTATTCATTTGGTTGTCTTTCCGCTTGGTGCATACATTCTCGCCCAAAATTTCGTCCCATGATCTCTCCCCTGATTTGTTATTATTTTTGTTCGTTTTGTAAAAACGGACTGGCGCCCTCGTGCACTTACCCAGCCTGAGGAGCTGGTTCAGGCACAACTGTATTTTGTTTATAATTATTTATTATTTTGAGTTACATTTATTATTATTATTTATAATTTTTAATACACTTGGGTGACCACATACGACTCCGGGTTTTATTTCGCGTCTCCGTCGCGTAATTAAAAAGACGGTTTACGTTATAAAGTATCTACTGAACCTGATTTGAAGGAATACTATATTTTCCCCAAGTTGCCTCTGAACAATGAAACAATAAATGAAGTCAAATATCGTAGACATTTTTCAACATACGATCAGAGAAAAGTGCGAACAAGAAGACCCGGATGGCGACGGAAATGAGAAGGAAATAATAAAAGAATTCGTGACAGAGGAAGTTTAAGAAGAAACAGACAGCTCCAGGGTCAGAAGTGAAACTGAAGAAAACGTCAAACAGAGAATCAGAAAAAGCCAGCATCTAACAGTTACAACTACCTCTACTCCATCCTCGAAAGACCACGAAATTCGTCTGGCTCCAGAAACGGCAACATTGTTGAGATCTGTATTGGAGAACCTCAACACTAAAGAATTAAAGTGGGACCCATTGACAAAGAAGCTCATCGACACCACTAATCATCAAGGGTCGACGCTGTTTCGGCCAATTGCAGACGAGACCATCCTGGCTCAAATGCGACAACGTACATCGAGATAGCCCACTCTAAATTTAGATGACAGCCCAGGGGCTAGTTCCATTAGAGTTTCCGAAACAATTAAGTCATCTGATCGAACTCCGTCAAGGAAGTTAGCGGAAAAATCGAACATCAGTAGGGAAAGGGTTACATTCGCAGAATCTGAAAATAAAAAGGAGACAACACTGGCTCGAAACGGCCTCGCCTCTGATTTCGACTAGATCACAATAACAACTTGGTCACCTAAGTCAGTCACAGTCATCAATGACCAAAGACCAGGATTGTCAACCCGTAGCGAGACTAATAAGAACCAGATGACCAACGCGAATCACACCGTGATACAGCCCATTTGGGTCCACACATCATTTCGAAAGCGTGGTGTTGCGATAATCGGTCCAGGTGACCTCCCAGAAAACGAATAGTTACCAATCCCAAGCCCTCGGAAAATTTGGCTAAACGACAACCTCGAAAGCGCCATAAAACTCTCATGCAGTCGCGATGGCCTCACTTATACTCGGGACCCCATAGCACATTTCCTTTCCATCGACTGTGAAATAGCAACTCCCGTTGTAAAGTTATTGAAATTTATCAACCCAAATATGACATACATTCGTTACGAATGACCGAAAATGGTGACGGGTGCCATGACATAAACGTCCGCCTCCTGCTTTTAAAAGAACTTAATGATTGCCCATTTCATGTTAGTCTCTGTAAGGGCGAAATTTTAGTATCTCCAGAAAATTCTCGACTAGACATAATTAAAGAAAAACATGAAAAATTAGTTGGAGGTCACAATGGCGCCCTCAAAACTTACTGGCGCATCCGCGAAAAGTTTAATTGGCCTGGAATGAGAGGAAAAATTTATCAGCTCATCAAAAGATGTGCTGTTTGCCAAAAGGAAAAGCTGTTACATATCAAAACGCGCCAGACTATGGTCATCACTGATAAGCCGTTCGACCCGTTTGACAAGATCTCGATCAACACCGTAGGTCATTTACATATGACACCGAATGGGACATACACGTTCTAACTGTAGAAGAAAACTTCACGAAACATTGCGTGGCAGTAGCCTTACCCGATATACGGGGCCCAAACTATCACAGAGGCTTTATCCTACAACGATATAGCTCTCTATGAGTGTTTCCGAGTCATACTATCAGACCGTGGCACCTCATTTACGAACAAGCTGCTGACGAAATTGGCAAGCATTCTAAAAATTCTTAAAGTAACGACATCAAGATACTACCCTCAGTCTAATGGTTCTTTAGAAAGAAGCCATTAGTCACTCGTGGAATTTCTCTGAGTTTTCATCGGTTCACTCCACGACTGGAACATATATTTGCCAATGGCAATGCTCAATTATGACACCTCGGTTCATGTAGGTACTAAATTCACACCTCATGAGCTACTCTTTGGAAAGAGATATACGATAAGCCTTTACATTCCGTAAATTTCAAAGTTGGCGATTTCGTCTATTCGCTTAATGAAGCGAGAAAGAAACTAGACAACTATTACACAGGTACTTTCAAAGTTGTTGAGATCACCGATTAAGGTAACCTCGTTATTGAACTCTATTACGGGAAATAAATAATGAAAAATCCAAGCAAATTAAAACCTGCATTGGAGTAATAGAAATAATTTTTTCAAAGTTTTTGTTTCAGGTAACCTGACACAACATGTGGCTCTTTTAGAGCTATCTACTACAGTGTCTCATCGAAGGTGCCGTAGCAGAGTTCCTGACCATATCGCCGAACAAATTCAAGCCAGGATTAACGTTCGATAAATTCAAAACAATACATCTGGTGGAACGAAAATTGAAAGTAATATCAGCAATCGACGTGGGCGCCCTAGTTAATCTAGCTTCACATAAAATGGAGGACGACATGGAAACCAGGGACAGTTGTATGGAATTTTAGACCGGTCCAGAATGTCTGGCATACATGAAATACAAGACTTCGTCTCAATTAAACCGAAATAAAATAGATATTATCAACAGATTAAAATAAAATGTTGAAAGTACAAAAATTTTACAAGCAGATCAACAAATGTCCAGAGCTCCTCGGTTTGGGTCCATTGGCAAGGCAGCAAGACATGTTTTTTGCCTAATGGATATGAACGATCAAGAACACATTTCAAAGGAAATAGATAGATTATTCGAAGATCAAGCTGAAATCACACGCTTAATAGGTGAGAACCCGCATATAATCAAAGCTGAGATGAATAAAATCCTGTCACACGAGCGAAAAACAGATCTTTCAGTAAAACTATTAAACAACAAAGTGATCGACTTTGCGAGAGCTGGTCAACTAGAAAAGAAAATGGAATTTCGCCCACTCCTGATAAAACTTTCGGAAGAAAGAGAACGTCAACTGGTCACTAAAATTTGCTACTTCTAGGAAGCTGAGGAAGCTATTCATGACTCAAAAAGGGAAAAAACCAGGAGGAATATTATCTGTGGAACGACTTACAATAGCCTTGAAATTAGTTTTACAACAATTTCCGGAGCTGAACGCACAACAACTACTTGTCCATGTCAATCTCTAATCCCTCAGCACAGTAGCTAGAATAGAAGCCGCAAGGTCAAAAGATGATTTTCTGACGATCATCACCATACCTTTGCTGCACGAGAATACCTTCGAGTCGTACAGAATGATTTAGTCTAGTCGAGAAGTTGATTTCCTGCGAAAAATAGTTACAGGTCTCAAAAAAATATGGTTGATGGCTTAAACGATACAGAATGGCGTCTAGAAATAAATGGTTTTTGGATTTTTTCTGGAAAAGAAAATTGCAATTGTTATTAACAAAAAAAACGTTAAAAGATTAGCCATCCAGCTTTATGGATAAACGTCAAAAAAGTAGAAGTGATAGCTCAAATATTAAAAAAGTTTTTGAAAGAGCAGAACATTTCAGTAAAAAAGTTCTCGACTTCCCAAATTGTAGTTCCAATATTTGTTATTTTAATTTAACGTTGAAAATCGGTTTTTGCGCGGCAGTTTCGGCATGCGCGCGCTGCCACTCTAGTGAGCGTAGTTTTTAAATAATTTTTCTATCGAATTATGTATTAATTAAAAAATTTGAAAAAATTCGGGTGTCATCTAGACATTTCAAAGAATATGATTCCGCGGTAATAAAAGTTGTGTCACCATTTATCAAAAAGTTATGGACTTTATTAATTAACATTTTTTTAACGGGTTGGTGTTGTCATAAAAGGTTGTATAAAAGTTTGAATAATTCATCTATAAATTTTTTGTTTCTTGAAGCCCTTTTTATACACATAATCAACGAGATGATATTATAAAAGTTTATAAAATATTTTTATTTCATTAATTACAAATTTTTGATGCGACAAAAAAATTTTTAATTTAAATAATGTACACGGAAAAAAAAGATAGTACTGGTTACTGTTCTGCGCAGTAATCAACGAACAATACAGGTAAAAATACATTTTAACATGACTGATTCATGTTAGAACAGGAGTGAGTCATAGCTTAACACGAACTATTACTTTTCAAACAGTAACCAGTGCTGTCCTACACAGTACATGGAACATATGACTAGTTACTGTCAAAATAGTTGTCATTAATATCCAGAACAGTACTCAGTCCTGTTCTGACATGAACGGTTATTCTGACATGAACTACATTTACTATTCTTTACAGTAGAGGTCCATTTTAACCTTTCTCTAAAGTTGAATAGTTTTCTGTCAGTGTGCTTTAATAATTATGATAAAAAATCATTTGTTATAATAAAAAGTCACAAATAAATAATAGGGATTTTTTCATTACATGCGTACAAAATTGATAGCGATTTTAGTACTCGTACGAATTGGAAATATTTAACTATCGAAGACTTAAATTACTGTTCAGTTACTTACATAACTATCAATAAAAGCGGAGGTTGGTATATTTTGAAACAATGGATTTAGACGTTACTTACCTTAAGTATAAGAAGAGCTCTGTGAAACTGGCAATTGACCCTTGAACTTTTGACCAAAAATTCTTGGGATCGATTGTACTATTAGGGTAACAAATAAGTTTCCGCCGTCTTTTAACACAAATTGAATATTTATTATAGAAGAACGGTAATATAAATTTATTTAAAATATTGTCCATCACTTGCAACCACTTTTTCCCATCTCTCAGGCAGCATTCGAATCCCACGTCTGAAGAATTCCTTGTCTTTTGAGGCTATCCACGAATCAACCCAATTTTTGGTATCCTCTTAAGATGTAAACCGCTGCGCCGTCAGAGCATGTGTCATGGACCGGAACAGGTGATAATCGAACGGTGCAATGTCTGGTAAATACGGCGGGTGGGGTAACACTTCCCAATCAAGTGTTTCCGAGTACTTTTTCACGGGAGCCGCAACATGTGGACGAGCATTGTCATGCAGAAGAATAATTTTTTCGTGTCTAGAATAGTATTGAGGGCGTTTTTCCTTTAGAGCTCGGCTCAATCTCATCAATTCTGTTCGATAGAGGGCTCCAGTAATTGTTTCGCTCGGATTAAGCAACTCATAATACACTACACCTAGCTGATCCCACCAAATACACAGCATAAGTTTTTTTCCGTGAACATTCGGTTTTGCTGTTGATGTTGACGCGTGGCCAGGTAATCCCCATGATTTTCTTCTTTTTGGATTGTCATTATGTATCCACTTCTCATCACCAGTTATGATACGATGTGAAAAACCTTTTTTTTTTATGTCTAGCTAGCAGCATTTCACTTAAGCATAATCGGCGTTCAATATCTCTCGGCTTTAATTCATACGGAACCCAATTTCCTTGTTTATGAATCATTCCTAATGATTTTAAACGATGTGAGACTACTTGCTGAGTGACTTCTAATGTTAGAGCAAGTTCTTTTTGTGTTTGAGATGAATCTTCCTCCAATAATTCCTCCAATTCTGCATCCTCGTAAATTTTTGGCCTTCCACTGCGATCTTTGTCTTCTACGTCGAAATCACCGTTTTAAAACTTTTGAAACCACTCTCGACACGTTCTCTCACTCAAAGCACCCTCACCATATGCTTCTACGAGCAATTGATGCGCCTCAGCAGCAGATTTCTTTAAATTAAAGAAGTAAACTAATATTTCCCGCAAATGACGCTTACTTGGCTCAGATTTTGACATTTTCAACTTATAAAAATTATATTTTACCAATATAAAATCAATGATATTAATAGGTTATGTTGTTCTTGAATGTCCAAACTATTTTTTAAGCCGGTTATCATCTGCGAAAGCTAACCGAAACTCCGTGCCGCGCCATCTACAATAAAACGGCGGAAACTTATTTGTACTCCTAATACATAGGTACCAAATCGTATTACCTATAGTTCCGTTTGTACTATAATGACTATTGAGATACAGTGAGCCCTTAAAAGGGCTAAAAAAAAAAACATGTGTTTTGAAAAACGATCATTTACAATCATTAACAAGTATTTGTACTCGATTTTACCACTCTCAATTTTATCATAAAATTACAATTATTGAAAAAGTTCAAGGGCTGCTGGAGGGATTTTCTTGCATTCCATCTAGGTCACTCAAAATTTGCAACAATCCATTATACTTTGTTAATACTCAATTGTACCAGTCATAAATGCTAACAGGATCCCGTTCTAGAAAGCAAATAACACAAGGGTGAATATAGATATTCCATTGCGATTTAACTGAAACTTTGTACTCGCCACCAATCAATTGTACTCTGTTAGAACCCAATTGTACCACTTTTAATTGCCTTTTAAAGCACGTTCTCATAGGAGAGCGACATAAGAGCCATAGTAAATATTCTACTGCTTTTTGTCTGGAACTTTGTACTTGCCACCAATCAATTGTACTCCGATAGTACCGAATTGTATTACTCTTAATTGCGAATGAAAGCCCGCTTAACTATGTAAATGAGATGAGGGCCATAGTAAAGATTCTACTACTATTCGTTTGGAACCTTGAACTTGCCACTAATCGATTGTACTCCGTTATTACTCAATTGCACTATTTCTATTTGCCATTTAAAGCATGTTCTTATACATAAACACCATAAGGGCCATAGTGAAAATTCTATTTTCGCAATTGAGAGTAATGCAATTGGGTAATAACGGAGTACAATTGATTGGTGGCAAATCCAAAGTTCCAAAAGAATAGCAGTCGACTTTTCACTATGGCCCATATGGCATTTACGTATGAGAACGTGCTTTAAATGGCAATTAGAAGCGGTACAATTGGCTACTAACGGAGTACAATTGAGTGATGACGATTACAAAGTTCCTGACGTATAGCAGTAGAATGTTCACTATGGCCTTGATAGCATTTACGTATAAGAACGTGCTTTAAATGGCAAATAGAAATGGTGCAATTGGGTACTAACGGAGTTCTATCGATTAGTGGCAAGTCCAAGGTTCGAAACGAAAAGCAGTAGAATATTTACTATGGCCCTTATGTCGCTCGCCTATAAAAACGTGCTTTAAAAGGCAATTAAAAGTGTAGAATTGGGTTCTAACAGAGTACAATTGATTGGTGGCGAGTACAAAGTTTCAGTCAAATCGCAATAGAATATCTATTGTCACCCTTGTGTTATTTGTTTTCTGTAACGGGATCCTGTTAGCATTTACGACTGGTACAATTTAGTACTAACAAAGTAAAATGGATTGTTGCAAATTTTTAGTGACCTACATGGAATGCAAGAAAATACCTTCAGCAGCTTTAAACTTTCTCAATAATTGTAATTTTATAATAAAATTGAGAGCGTTACAATCGAGTACAAATACTAATGAATGATTGTAAACGATATTTTTTCAAAAAAAAATGGTTTTGTTTTTTAGCCCTTTTAAGGGCTCACTATATCTCAATAGTCATTATGGTACGAACGGAAATATGGGTGGTTCGATTTAGAACCTATGTAGTACAATCGATCCCAAAATTTTTGGTCAAAAATTAAAGGGTCAATTGCCAGGTTCACAGAGTTTGTAAGAAGATTGTTATTTTGTAAAATAATTATTATTAATTTATGTAAGCAAGAGTCGAATAAAGATACTTTTAAACAATCTGATAAACCATTAAACCAAATAATCCTTGTATAAAACAGAAGAAAAACTGACTATTTTCAAATATTTACGCAATCCTATCTATATCTATACATATTTATGAATAACAACCTGAAAAATTCTAATAATCTATAATTAGTAGATTCCAATTATAGACCTCTACCGTCAAGAATAGGAAAGAGATATATGGATGTAGTAACCGTTTATGTCAGAACCGGACTGAGTACTGTTTTGGATATTAATGACAACTATTTTGACAGTAACCAGCCATATGTGTCATGTACTGTGTAGGACAGCACTGGTCACTGTTTAAAAAAAAATAGTTCGTGTTAAGCTATGACTCAATCCTGTTCTCACATGAATCAGTCATGTTAAAATGTATTTTTACCTATATTGTTCGTTGATTACTGCGCAGAACAGTAGCCAGTACTATTTTGTTTTTTCCGTGTATGTTAAATAATTTTTTTTTTAATTTTAAGCTATTACTGATTTCATATTCTTGTTAGGCATTATATGATTACTTTTCAAATTTTTCCATGCCATTTGTTTATAAATTTTTTTTTTTGCTATTTTATTTAAGAATGCAAATTATGATTAAAAAAAAAAACGTTTCTTTAATTATTTAGTAACGGGTTAAAAAATTTGAATATTGAAGTTTAAATCAACCTAATTTTCCCGTGGTTGATCAATTACCCTGAGTACTTCATACGCGTTACTATTATATCGATTTGTCGCCCCGCGCGCCAATTTAAAAGGCTTGTCTTCCAAACCCAATTAGAAATTGAACAGGAGTTGCTAATTTTTCGATAATAGCCGAAGGGCCGCGAATAGATAAGTGAGTGGACAAAGGTGAGAAGCCACACAGTCGGACGGACTGGTGCATTGACCAGACGGGTGAGTGCACGTGAGAGTTACTGGTCATTATACAAGCTCGGGAGAGGTTATGTGTGGAACCTTCCGGAAGCAATAAATCCTTTTGTTAAATAAATTTCTGTATCTGGCAGGAAGCCGATACAACGAGGCTAATTAACTAATTTGTACTGGATTTTCGCAGATTAAATTAATAAAATTAATTTGGAGTCGGAAATCGGCCGGAGGAAGAGACACTCCGAAGCTTTGGACCAAAAGACAAATATATTGAAGGTGAATACATTTTCAGCGGGGAGCCAAAATTTATGATTAATTAATAAGGTTCAGAATTGTTAAGTTGTCAATCCGTGGGTAGTCACCATTTTCAGTTTAAGATTCTCAGTAAAATCATTGGCAGGAAAGCCAGGGCTCACAATAAAATCTGTAGAAATTAATCACGCGGTCCGACTGTTAAATTATCGTTAGGAGAGCCATAATTTATTAATTATTAAGTATAAAAAGAGAAACCAATTTTTCGGCAAGAAAGCCAGTTGTTAAAATTAAGTTATAATTAAGAAATTGTCAAATCATTAATTATAAAATGCTAATTAAGAATTGAAACAAAGAAAATTAATTTTACGGCGGGTAGTCTAAAATTTTAATTGATAAAAATTAAATTGATACAATAAAACTAAGACTGATAAATTAAAATCAATTAAGGAATGAAGTGTTGTGAATTCAGTGGATAATAGTATAATTAATAAATTAAAATAATAAATTGATATCAGTTAGAAATTATTACAAGTCATAAACTAATATCATTAACGCGAAGACGACGAGTACGCGAGATGGAGAGAGATAGAAAGAGACGCGTGAATTAGAAAGAGACAGCGCGAGCCAATGCGGTGTCATTTCAACATCAACAAAATGTTTTTACCCAAAAGTTAATGCTTGAAAGGTCTTGAAATTAATAATTATCGTGTAAAAAATTGAGTTCTCATAAATAAATAATAAATTGTATAGAATCTAGTCGGTAAAATAATAAGTTGTATATTTGTGTGTGTGTGAATTTAGTCCAGTGAACAATTAATCAATTGGAAACTAAAGTGTGTGTGTGTGATTAAAAAAAAAATTTATTGCAGGGGAATGAAAATGTTAAATAATTATTTACAAATAATAGACCCAGAGGATCTGGCAAGTTGCCATTATATTTTATTTGTTCGAAAGTAATAGATCTAGGGGATCAGACTGGTGGTCATTATAAGTAAAATCCAAGGGACTAATTTTATTAATTAAGATCCAGGAGATCAGGCCGGTGGCCAAAATCATAGTTATAAAATCCAGGGGACTAGATAGTTTTAAGAATAAACGTCCAGGGAACTAATTTAGATAAAATTAATTATAAGTCAAATAAAAGCCCGGGGGGCATAATTGTGAATAAGTGAGGAATAAAATCCAGTAATTACATTAAAACAAAATTCTCTGTATAATAAATTTAATCCGTTAATTACCTCACTCTTATTAATTTTAATGACCCTGAAATTTATATTTAACATCTCAGGTTCTGGAAGGCCGAGACTAATCTTCCAGTGGCACCTTTATTAAAGCCGATTAATAAAGGGGCCAAATTTGGCATAGTTGAGAAATACCCTTTTACAATTTATTTAAATGACCAAAATATGAAAAAAACGATTATCAACAATAAGATATGGTTTTTAAGAAAAAATATTTTTTTAAACTATTTTGTTCTCACGCTAACACTATAGTAAGAAAAAGATTTAATCAATGCATTTGTTTATAAAAGATTTATGAACAAATGGCATGAAAAAATTTGACAAGTAATCATATAATGCCAAACAAGAATATTAAATCAGTAATAGCTTAAAATTAAAAAAAAAAATTATTAAACATACATTATTTAAATTTAAAATTTTTTTGTTACTTTAAAAATTTATAATTAATGAAATAAAAATATTTTATAAGCTTTCATCACGTCATCTTGTCGAGTATGTATATAAAAAAGACTACTAGAAACGAAAAATTTATAGATTAATTATTCAAACTTTTATGCCACCTTTTATGACAACATAAAGCCGTAGAAAAAATGTTAATTAGCAATTGAATAACTTTTTGTAAAATGGTGATACAACTTTTAGTACCGCGGAATTATATTCTTTCAAGTGTCTAGACAACACCAGAATTTTTTCCAATTTATTAATTAATATTTGATTCGATGAAAAAATTATTTAAAAACTATGCCCACTAGAGTGGCGGCATTACATTAAAATTATAAATATTGGAGCTACAATTCAGTAAGTCGAGAACTTTTTCACTAAAATGTTCTGCTCTTTCAGAAACTGTTTTAATATTTGAGCGATCACTTCTACTTTTTGAAATTTCGCCATAAAGCTAGATGGCTAATCTTTCAACGGTTTCTTTGTTAATAACAATTGTAATTTTCTTTTCCAGAAAAAATCTTAAAACCACTTATTTCTAGATGCCATTCTGAATCGGTAAAGCCATCAACCATATTTTTTGGAGACCTGTAACTATTTTTTGCAGGAAATCAACTTCTCGACTAGACTCATTCCAACAAGAGCGCCGTAGAATATCAGGGGAATCATAAGAAGTATATTGGTTCGACCAAAAACAAAATTTTCGGCAGTCGACTCAGCGACAGCCGATTACTTCTTTGCTAAAGAAGATTTCATACAATCCTGCCAAGAAATAGCAGACGAGCTGACATGCCGATCTGACCTGGCCATCCACAAACTAAGCGACACCTTAGACTGTGAACCTCGCTTATTCACTAAACCTTCATGAAACATCATGGAATCATGTGACGTAATGATATTTCTAACCTGCGAGACTCAGTTCATCAAATTGTACCCTGCTAACATCTAGATGTATCCAATCTGCAAACGACAAAAAAGAATATTAAAATGCAGGCAAAATTCCGGCTGGAATACGAACTGAACAGCTCTGGGTTGTTGTCCTTAAAGCCAGGATGCTCACTGGAAAATAAATTCTTATCTATCAAAGGAGTACAAGAAGAAATTACGACGAGTATCAATGCAAGCTTGCCAGAAGTGAAGTGGCAAGATAAGAAAAAATTTTTGACTGGAAAGCATTAAATTGTGTACCAAAAGTACATGTTTATTTTGTAGTATTTTTATGAAAAAAAAAAAAAATTTTCAATGAAGATACAGAAAATATCGTAGAATATAGAGTAATAGCAGTATGTCTTATATTATAACAGTTATAGCAGAAATGCTTCCTGTAACTTGTGAGACGACAAACTGATATTAGTATTGTGATACTCATTAATTTAAATCTGTAAAGAATTTGATGACATCATACATATAATTACTCCAAAATAAGTGAGAGAATTTTCAGACGCTATAACCGATGTATTTTCCTATAAGTATACTACTATAAGTACTGTGAATTCGAATGCTATAAACGATATGTCGTTATAAGCAATATTGTAATAAGTGGTTTCCGACTTATTAATTTTATATGTAATGGAACTGGGACTAGAAAATTTCGTCGTTATTACCGGCTAGACGCTTTAAGCGATGTCGTTATAAACGGTTTCCACTGTATGTCGTTTTCTCTTATCTGAAATAATAACACCAGCAAACATTGGTTTTCAAAATCGGTTGTAACTGCTACAAAAAGTATATTTTTCTTTTCACTTTCGTCATTATTTTTTCCGTTCAGAATAATAGTCATAAAAAATGCATTGTCTGTGAAAATTTATGAGTAGACTTAAACAATTATTATAAAGATAAGAAATATTATACTTCGAAGTAGTGAATTTTTTCTTTTTTTTAGTATTATGCGTCAAGTAAACATTTTTACTTGAATTTAATTTTTTTTCCCTCAGTGCAGGAATTTTTTTTTTTTAACTTCCCGGTAAGAAAACCGAAGATTTTCAAAAGTTTCGGGAAGTTATTGTTTTCACCCCGATTTGCGAGAATCTAAATTCCAACAGATGTCGACGTTTTCAGGTTCTAGGAAGCTATTTTAACTAAATTCGAGATGATGTACGAGTTTATGTATGCATGTACGTACGTACGTATGCAAATATTCTGTAACTTTTGAACGGACAAACCGATTTTTAACGTCAAGGTGACATTCAACGCGGCTTGTTAATTACTGTAAGCACTAAAAATTTGAGCTTAATCGGTAGAGTACGTTCGGAGATATTTCAAAAATAAATTTGTTTCAAATATTTTTTTTTTTTTCAATAACTTTTCATTCGCTCGATAGATCGATTCCAAAATCTAATAAGCTCTAAAACTTTATAAGCCGCGTCGAATGCCACCTTAGCCATTAAAATCGGTTCATTCGTTCAAGAGAAACCGAGGACGAAAGAATTAAAAAAAAAATTTTTTTTAGTTTTCTTGAAATTTCTCAAAAACGACTCGATAAATCAATTTTAGAATTTGATCAGCTCTAGAACTCAATAAAACGCGTTGATTGCTACCTCAACCGTTGCGATCGGTAGATTCGTTCGAGAGATATTGTTGGAGAAAAAATGGTAAAAAACGTTTTTTTTTTCAAAAACAAAGGCACTTAAAAGTATTTTCGAGCTCGAAAATGTATTCTCGACGATGTTTTCGAGCTCAAGGAGCTCGAAAACTGCGGAAAATTTTGAGGCCGGCCCGCAGGGTCAACTGACAGACCGATTTTATATCATGGAGACACTAACTAAACCTAGATTTCATGAAACTACATCCTCACAGAAAATTGTGGAGGCATTAGTTTTGCAAAAAAATAAAAAAATACTACTTTAAAATTGTGGTACTCACAGATCTTAAATTTGGGAAATATATCTTTTATCATTTAGGTGCCAGCCTAAAATAGATTTTATGAAAATAAACCAGTCGGATTGAATGAGCGTCAACTCTCACTCTATTACGGAATGATGGTCATTCAATTATATTTTATGATACATCAAAAAACATATAAAATTATTTATAAGATTATTTATATCATTAATATATAGTCCTAGGAAAAAATCATCAGACCTGATTATGTATGATCATGCGTTGATCTCATGCATGATCATGTCTGAATATTTGCCAGCCATAGGCATGCGTGATTATGCATGGTCAGGCATGATTATGCTTTCTCATGCATAATCATGCATGCTCATGGCTAGCAAATATTCAGGCATAATCATGCTTGAGCAAGCATAATCATGTTTGACCAAGCATGATCTGTCCTGATCAAACACAATCCTTAGAATTATTAAAGAAAATTGGTCTACCCTGCAGGCCAGCCCCAAAACTTCCCGCTATTTTCAAGCTCCGTGAGCTCGGAAACATTGTCGTGAATACATTTTCGAGCTCTTCGAGCTCGAAAATACTTTTGTATGCCAGTGTTTTAAAAAAAAACCGTTTTAAGTATTTCTTTCTCCCATGATATCTCGCGAACGAATTGACTGATTTTGATAGTTGAGGCGGCAATCGACGCGTTTTATTAAATTCTAGAGCTGATTTAATTTTAAGATTGACCAGATGAGTCACTTCGAAGATAATCGAAAAAAACCGTTATTTATTTAAAAGCCTACACTAGTTGAAATGATTGGTAGAGAATGTTTCTTAATGATACAGTAAAAATATTAATATATAAGACATTAATTTTCGTGGACTTACTAAGTATTAAATGGCGATAATTTAACATTGATATTTTATTGAAATATGCGTTGATCAAAGTCTTCATCTTTTGGTGAATAATTATTGGCCTAATCCTTACTTCATATTTGAAATTGACTATGTGTGCATCCTTCATTGTATCAGATTTTTTTAAAACGGTAGCTACCAACCTACT
>CAXHJT010000121.1:0-10188 GCA_964016945.1 Microplitis deprimator
AATATACAAAAATCCAGTTAATATATTCAATTTCATGATTGTAATCAATAACTAATTTTTTAAATAACTAGTTGAAATGCAATAAGAAAACAAACTTCTTTTAAGCTAAAATTCGAATTGCAGTAGAGAACGGACGAAAAAGTTATGGAAGCGTAGTATCACGTCGTAATGTTTGGATAAAACTAGTTCTTATAGTCTTGTCAGCTGCAATATATAAAGCAATTGGATGAATCAGACGTAATAAAGCCTTTCTCTTTTCACGGTCAACATAAATATATAGTAAAAACAAGTTAATTATAGATGTATTGTATTTATTAATACAATGTTGCCATAAAGATAAATACAGGAAGTATATATACGGGTTTAACGTTGAAATTAATTATACGAACTGGTTGCGTGAAATTTAATTCAAATTTTTAAATTACTTTAAAACTTTTTAAAATTTCTATAAATTCATATTTTTTTTTTTGTTGGAAATTTTATGTAATTGTGTATAAAAAATAGTTGGTTGAATATTTTCCGTTCATTACTTAACTCAGTGGAGGGTAAGCTAAACCAAAGTTTATTGTGTTATCTGATAACAACGCATGTTTAGTGTTAAAAGATGAAAAAGTAATAGAAAAAATGCATTCTTAGTGTCACTTAAAATTTAGCACAAAATAACAGTAAACTGCATTCCAAGAATTTGAGCGGTCACTCAAAAAGAAAACGTTTCAAAAATTTGTAAATAAACTTTTACTATACACGGAGAGAAAATTATGGTAACAGTTCCAAGTACGTTTATGAAATATCATCCCATACCGTTATGGTAATGATTACTTGGGATTATGGAATATAGACCCATACTTTCTGGGGAAAGTTCCCATAAGTATGGGAACAATTCCTATCATTATGGTAACAGTTCCCATACCGCATGGGAAAGAATCATGGTAATGATTACCATACTCATAGGAATAGTTCCCATAAGAAAATAGGAACCAATCCTATAACCACATTGTAACGGTTCCTATGCGTATATGGGAATAAACCCTATATATTATGGTAACTATTCCCATAATATTATGGTAATTGTTACCATAATATTATGGGAATGGTTACCATAATATTATGGGAATGGTTACTATAATATTATAGGAATGGTTACCATGATATTATGGGAATGGTTACCATAATATTATGGGAATGGTTACCATAATATTATGGGAATGGTTACCATAATATTATGGGAATGGTTACCATAATATTATGGGAATGGTTACCATAATATTATGGGAATGGTTACCATGATATTATGGGAATGGTTACCATAATATTATGGGAATGGTTACCATAATATTATGGGAATAATTACCATAATATTTAGAAATTATAATAATTTTTTTTTTTTTGTAATAAACGTTTTTTTTTTGTATATTTAATCTTTTTGTTAAGCTATATTACAATAAAATATTATTGTTGGTCAGATAAAAATTAATTTGTAAATAATAACAATAAATAACTTTATAATAATTTAAACTGCAAAATTCTAAGTATAAAAAAATCGTTTTTATTTTCAAGTACTTTATGAGCCTTAAAGTAGCAGACATTTTAGATATTTTTTTATTTTCTATTGACATCGTACGAAGTATCAGGTAAAATTTATTTTAAAATCTCCACATCTAAATTTTTAGAGTTTTTGTAAGAATGAAAATTATTTTTGTAATAATGAATTCAATTTGTTGATTCAGTATAAGTTTAAGATTAATGTATTATAGAGAAACTAATAAAATTGAAACCTATCAAAATTTTAAATTTGGTTCTCGACACGAAAAATATTTGGGCTTGCATTTCAATAGAATATTTTAAAATTTGTAAGCTAAGTAATTTAGTAACTTTAAATAATAAGCGTTATATCCCTAAAAGATGGATTTAATAAAGTTTAAATTGAATTAAAAATTTTTGTATTAACTTATACTAGATATATATCTTAAATAAATAATAAAATATTCATACTTTAACTATATTTATTAATCATTTTTATATCATACAGCAAAAGCTGTTTCGTTAGTCACACGAAGACAGGATTGACTTCCATTCCTATAATATTATGGGAATTATTCCCATAATATTATGGTAATCGTTACAATAATATTATGGTAACCATTACCATAATATTATGGTAACCATTACCATAATATTATGGTAACTATTCCCATAATATTATGGTAACCATTCCCATAATATTATGGTAACCATTCCCATAATATTATGGTAATCGTTACAATAATATTATGGTAACCATTACCATAATATTATGGTAACCATTCCCATAATATTATGGTAACGATTACCATAATATTATAGTAACCATTCCAATACCATATAGGAATGATTACCATAATATTATAGTAACCATTCCAATACCATATAGGAATTATACCCATAATTACAGGAATGATTACCATAATATATATGGGTGCCGTTCCTATAATCAACATTTCAAAAAAACCGGTTACCATGTATTATGGGAACCATTCCCATAATATATTGTAACTGTTACCATAATTTTCTCTCCGTGTAGTACTATAGTACATCTTAATACCTGGGATCAGATCGCACAATAAACTTTCGCAAAATTAACACTACACGACGTTAAGTAATTAACACAAAATGTTTAACGAACTACTTTTAACTTCCCGCTAAGAAAATCGACGATTCTCGAAAAATTCGAGAAGGTATTGGTTTCACCCCGATTTTCAAAAATCGAGTTTTCATTAGATGTCGATGTTTGAAGGTGCTGGGATGCTATTCTCGCATTTTCAGAGAAATGTCTGCGTGCGTGTGTATGTGTGTGTGTGTGTGTGTGTGTGTGTGTGTGTGTGTGTGTGTGTGTGTGTGTGTGTGTAAACATCTTATATCTTTTTAATGAATAAACTGATTTATTTGGTTCTTGCGGCATTTGAAAGATTCCTTCTGAACTTAGATCTCTACAAAATTTTAGATCATTAGATCGAATAGACTGAGATATTTATGAAATAAGAAAAAAACATTTTTTTTTCTTTTTTTTTTAGATATTTTGAAAGCTGTCGAATCGATTAATTTCAAAATCTAATCGGGTCTAGAAATCGATGAAAGCTTTCGATTGCCACCAAAAACGTCTCCATCGGATAATCCATTTGACGGATATCGTTGACGAAAGAAATAGTAAAAAACGGTCTTTCGGAAATATCTTCGCAACAACTTAACCAATTATTTACAAAATTTTATCAGCTCTAGAACTCAATAAAACGCGCACTTTAAACATCAGAATCAGAGTATTGGTTTAATCGATATCGACGACGAAAAGCTTAAAAAATAAAATTTTATGTCATTTTTTCCGGATAAATAATCATATAATGTACTAAAATGTGTTCAAAATCATTTTTATCCTTCGCCTCTATGCTTTATTTTAATTACCACACTATGTAATGTAACTCGGTCTTTAGTTTAATTAATATTATCAACAAAATAATTAAAAAAACATTGTTCAGTTCTACTTGAGTCGTCGAGGTTAACACACCTGAGTCGAATCAACGAGTCTAATTATCCAGTGTGCGAAAGTGCAATTAGTTAAACATTTCTCCTATCCATTGTTATAAATCTAGCGTACTGTGCCAGTAAACCTCAAGAAATTGTGGTTCCCTTTGGGGCAAAAAATAAAAAAAAAATAAATTTAACAAATACCTAAAGTTTCGCCTACGTTAACGCTACAAAAAGTTTCCAGTTCCCTCCCTATTCAAAAATTCCCATAGAATCCATTCAACTGTGAAAAAAACCGCATAGAAACCAATACAGTCTATAGGATTCTGTGCGGTTTTTGTCGCAGTTGAGTAGTCTATGGGAATTTTTGGATAGGGATATTACATATTGGACCGTTAATAACAAAGAGTGTCCGTGTCTTTATGTCAATGTATGCTCAATAATCTCATTCGCAGTCATTGAGAATGAGCTTACTAATGTTATGTCCTCCAGCTATCGGGAGATTGATTAATTAATTTACTATAATGTGAATTATCTGTATTGGGTTGTTTCGCCAGGGAGTGTTTAAATACTCAGCTTTGGTATACAGATTGTAAATTGGTAAAGGATTTTTCAATGAAAAATAAAGTTTACTTTTTTAGTTGAACAATTCAAGTGGAAAATATATTTTAACTTAGTACAAGATGCGACATTTACGCTCGAGCTTCTGGCTTATTCTCCCTTACAAACTTAATCTGAAAAGTATTCTAAGTTTAAAGAGGCGTTGCCCTTGGGGACGATGGCAGGGGTAGTTTCCCTTATTGGCTGGCTGTGGGGACTTAGTCGGGGCCTCATGACGTCACAGTCACTACTTCCGCCCCTCGAGGTTGAATCTTCTGCTCCGCCGCTTGGTCGACCTTCTCAACAGCTGCTGCGTTACCCGATACTTGGACCGCTCGAGTTTTATTGCGGTCTCTAACCAGCTTACCCTTCATCCAAGTTTTTTATTCAAGGGTTTCAAAGAATTTCCTTACTAAGATTTATAACAGGGCACTTGGATCTCTTAAAACTACTTAAATACGAAATACACAAAATATTTATAAACAACTAACTCAAATGTCTACATAATTTTCTCTTAATTCTAGCGAACAATGTGCTTAAAAGGTTTCAGATATAAGTTCCTTACTTTAACAATATTACAAACATTTATAATTTTATTTTAGATGAGCCTCGAGTGACCAGATGATTTATTACTTTAAGTCCCCGAAAACCCAAGATTTTCCCACGATTTATTTGAAATATATAAATAGAATTATATTTGAATAGCCCGCGTAAGGGTTTATTTCTTAATTCGGCGGAGGGTCATTTCGATCGGACAGGTGAATCGTGATGGGACATCACACTAAACAAGGCATTAAATTAATGTCATCTATCACTTTTCTACTTGTGGGGCTCCAAAATCCAGCCTTTAATCATATCTAGAGCTTTCGAAGACAGGCATATATCGCTTGTAACGGGGAAAATTTGAATCTCCCGGTTGATCCAAGTGACCACCTAATATACACGCGGTCGATAAATCGATTAACTGCCCCAGGGTTATCCGGGGTAGATAGAGCGACTTGTCACCGGAAGTGGAGCTTGGATGAGCTCGCTGTCGGTCCCACTTAGTATTAAGTAGGCGTGGTTAATTTTCCGGGGATGTCCGAGCTCGAGCAGGAGGAAGAGTGTGCGGAAGACGGAAGAGTTCGACAGTTCGACCGGAGCGATCAAGTGTAGTGCCTCGCCAAGCAACGACGAAAATCCAAGACGCCAACAAAGAAAAGGTAATTATTAATTTGGGACTTGGTTTTCTTTGTGGAACCAAGCGATAAAATCTCTAGTTTAATTGCGTGGGTACCAGGCGATTAGCCGGTATCTCTCTTTTATTGTAATTATTAATTACGTCGAAAAAGCAGGTGAAGAAGAGAACGGTTGGGTTGGAGAGCGAGAGACGATAAGCCGAGACAACGGACAGCAACAAGGCGAGACTAGACGAGACTGACCCAGACGAAGAAAAACGAGGACTGGAGAATTCTGTAAAGGTATTTATTTAAATTATTCCAGGCAAGAAGCCGGAATAATTAATTAAATACGTAGTTGTACGTCGGGTTACTGTCGCGTCTAATTTAATTGTCCGGATTGAACAAATCGCGATTCTAGAAGTTTTCAGGCAGGTTGAAACCTTCATATGCCGGAAACCGTGGTTCTAGAAATTTCCAGGCAGGTTGTGAAATACATATGCCGGAAATCGTCTCTAGTCTAGTCAGAAATTTAGTCGAAATATTAATTAAGTAAAATATTAATTAAGAAAAATAAATACGAAATTTAATTAATAAATTTAGTCTCGTGGTCAAAGCCACCGGTCGAGGTAACAATACAATTGATTAATTAATTAAGTAAAAGTTAAATTAAAAATAAAAGTAATCAATAATTTACCGGAAATAAAATAAATGAAGAAAAAAGAAGTAAAGGAAAAGATGGCGGAACTTTGAGTGAGTGAATATCGGGTGAAAGTGTCGCTGGTTTACTGACAGAAACTCAATTTACTAGTCAAGGCGAGTCCGGATCATTGTATAAAATTAAAATCATTGAATCGGTATTAAAGAAAAGTAAATTAAAATTAATTAATTAATAATCATTAATTCTAAAAAAAAAATTTTTTTAATTAATTAATTTGTTGTGGCGGGAACAGCCATTTTAACTCAGGATGTGTGTATAAAAGTCCAGGGGACTCGAGTGAGTGTGCGTATGTAGATCGAATAGATCAGTTTTAATTAAAATTATTGGCAATTAAGTAAAGTCGTCGGGTAAACGATTTTAAATAAAATTAAGATTTTAAAATTATAAGTCTAAAGGTAATTGGCAAAAATTTAAATCGAGTGAGAGTGTGTGTGAAAAGCTAAAGGTAATAGCTAAGCTAAGGTACACGCACGGTATCGATAAAACACCAGTGCTGCCTTATTTGCCAGGAGATATTCCGCAAGTTGTTGAGAATGACCGTTGCCGTATTTATTGGAACGTGCCATTCACAACAACGCGGAAAATAGATCACAATAAACCTGATATTGTGCTCTTCGATAAAACCGCTCGTAACATTTATGTTATTGAGTTCTCAGCACCTGCTGAGTATAACATCACGGTTAAAGAAGAGCACAAACACGAGATATACCAGGATCTCCTGTTTGAAATTGGCAAACTTTACCCAGGCTACCGTGTCAAGTTTGTCGTGCTCATTGTTGGCGTCCTAGGAGGGATAAAACAGACTTTTGTATCTGCATTGGCTAAAATCCCAACTTGTTTATCGCAAGTTGAGTTTTTGGCATCGAAGATGCAAAAGGCTGTAATTCTCGGATCTCTCCGTCTCCTAAGGCAACAAAACTTGGCCTGCTGCGCATGCTGATCATCTTGTTGATGAAGCATCGCAGCAGTAACGATTTGGCGCTCAGGTGAGGTCCTCGGTAGAGTCGGACTACCGGGGATAACCCCCTGAGCATTTAACTTAAAAAGAAATAATAATAATAATAATAAAAATAGAAACAAAAATAAAAAAATACAAAAAAAAAACTATCTTTTTTAAATTTATTGTGTTACATTCTGGCTTATCTGTTATCAGACAGAATAATTTTTTATTTTACCAGGTTGACGTCGTTAGGGTGTCGATAGACCCCAGGTGCGTCAGCTGTTGACCTTCCTTTATTTTATGCAAAAAGTTTAGTCACTTACCATGGTGGAGATTATGGGCCCCATAAGTCGGCCCAAATAATCCCTTTCTTGAGTAACTTCTTCTCCTCCGCCGGTGCGTATGCGTCTCTGCCGGTGGCCTTGAAATAGACCTCAGAATAGTATCCGTACCGTGGGTCGTGGAATGGGATGCTTCCACTGAGTGGATGGACGGATGGAACGTCCACAGAAACCAACTGCCAACCCTCGCTGATGCCAGTCCAGAAGACCGGGTTTTCCTTCGGTGCCTCGTCTGAGGTCGAACAGGCTGAACTCTGGAGATTCGACTCCTCCGCGAGGACAAGTGATTGTAACTGGTCGATCAAACCGCCAGAACCTGAAGGCTCAACAACACATGAGTTCGACGGCTCAACAACACACGAGCTCGGAAGCTTAACAGCACATGATTTTGATGTCTCAATCGAATCGTTGGCGACCAGTCGCGGTATTACTAGCGTTACCGGCTCGATAACGACTTCCTCAGATCTTATTCTCGGTCGACCTTGTGTAAGGTCCGCGATAACGCCTTGAATTACGCGACCGAGCTGTACAGTACGTCCTGATCTCCTGCTTCGTCGGCTTCGAGGCATAAAGGTTGTTATGATAGGTGGTGAAGGAGCCCGAACTGCTGATTAGCGCTCTGAGCAAAGGAAGGGTGGAACAGCTAGTAAGCGCTCGCCCCTTTAAGGTTCTTAGACAAAAGATTTATGTAAAGGTTAAATTTTAGGTTTTATTCCTTTAAACCGGTGGAGACAGAAGAATCAGTCAGTCAATTGTACAGAGTTTCGTGCTCTTTGAGATCTCGCGATCGACTGCCCTGATTCTTCAGCTCCTCGACTAAGTACATTCGTCAAAGTGTTAACGTTGCATCTCAGGTTTCCTATGAGAGAATCGTCGTGGCCCGGGTCTCATGCGTCGTCATCTGTTTAGACTATCCGCGAGCCACGGCGATTCTCTTATCGCAAGAGATTTCCGTTACATTGTTGGTGATGAATAAAAATGTTATCGCCAACAAAGTAACGATTTATTAATTTATTATTTATTTATGATTCTAAAAAGTGTCGAACCGTTTATTCGCCCACCGTGGCGAATAAATAATTCGAGACTTCAAAAAAAAAATTTTCTAAAATTTTTATGTAAATTTAATTAGAGCCAGAACGTAACAATTGTAAATGAAATAATTAAAGGCGATATTCACTTGATTCAGATTACTGTTTTTTTTTTGGATCAATGCAATACAGCAATTTGAAATAATTCGATATTTTATTGAATCAATTGCAAGGACAGTTTCTACGGACCTAAAAAAATATTACTTTCAACACTAAATTTCATTTGCTTTAATAAAATTTTAACTTAACTGAAAATTCGTACCTTCAATTACCTTACAATTTACTTTGAGTGAAATTTTAAATCAATTTATATAAAACAAAAATCATTATTGTATCAACAGCATCAAATACTTGAACTAATTTCTTTTTTTTTATGAATAAAGTTATCAAGTTATATCAAATACTATAGAGTTAGTTCAAACGACTTAGGATCTTCCCTCAAGAAACTCTCACTTGGAGCAAAAGATACTATCGAACGGAGTACTCGAGCCAAACGAATCTGTTTTGACGTCAGAAATCTTTTTTTACAGTGTAAAAGACTGAGGAGATTATTGATACAAACTTTGTTAACATGAAACTCAAGTTATTATTGTTTACTTTATAAAATGTGCACCACACATCATCTGATGGTTTAAGGCAATTGTTGCAAAAGATAAACCTTGCAATTCAAACATAGTGGTTAAATTATATTTTATCAGTTGTCAGTTGTCACTTATCACTTATATACGATAGAATATGAGATGGATTATAAACATTTAACCGAGAGTTATTTATCGCTTAAAAGGATCATCTATGAAAATATCTTAATATATTAAGTAACATACATTTTTTTCGAAACAACTTGCATGCATTGTGTTTTTATCCTCAACAAAAAACTTTTTTATTATAAATTCAAGCGCTTGCGACAAGATTATGCATACTGATTTCTTAAAATATAATTCCAATAACCGTTTATAAAAAGTGGTTCTTTTTCTGAAGACATATATAAGTTCATCGGGTCCGCATATTCGCGGAAGGGTTCTCCGGGCATGCATAATTGATAAGCCAGGATATTATAGTCACCCCTATCTTTATATGAATAAATAATGTTTTTCTAATGATCGTCTTTGAATACGAAGAAAATCATCGATCGTAGACGAAAACCTATAGTTATATCTAAGAATATCATTCTCCGTTAAACTATCAATACGAAAATTTTTTAATCCGTGCCATCATACGAATATGAATATGCAAATCTCAGAAAGAAAAAATAGTCTAGCAAAAAAAGCATTTTATTTGTATGAATTCTTAACATCAAATATCGGTCTTTGGGCATTACAAAAGAACAATATGAATCTTAAATTCCGTATTTTTTACGCAACTATACAGATGGTAAATTAATATGAATATCGTATATGACTATATACCATAATAATTATTTAGCCTATCGATGAAATAGCAATTCTTTATGAGTAGAGTTGTAACTGAGTAAAGTTGAAGCTCAGCAAAGATAAAACTAAGTAGAGTTGAAGCTGAGGTAAAATATATTTGACTAGAGTTGAGGCCGAGTAAAGAAGTAAATAAGTAGAGTTATAAATATTTTCCGTGAGTAGAGATGTTGTGAGGAGACATGTGATACGGCCATAGAAGTTTTATTCTGTAAACTACACATGTATTTAAGAAAAATAACCATAATATTTATAAGTTAGTGAAATGAGAGTATATCTTGAATAAAGATCTTGAACAAGCCATGCGTAAGTACCTACTGTAAGTTACTGGTACAAGAAATGCTTCAGACATTGTTTCATTGCACGTGTACATCCGGGTGAAAATATTTCAAACTGAAAAAATAATTTTTTTCTCG
>CAXHJT010000122.1:0-10655 GCA_964016945.1 Microplitis deprimator
TGCATCAATTATTCGGTATCAATTCAGGCAATTTACTTGCACAAATAATCATCAGTTATAAATAAAGTTTAGTTCAATTCAGTATCATTATACGTTACCGGCGACATACTTGCGCTAAAATAATCTGTAAGAAAAATACTCAATTCAGCGTTCATATCATGACATTTCTGATATTGTATTTTGTGGAAACGTCTATTATAAGTAACTGAACGTTATTATATTTGGCAATAAATCCACACTTTTCTAATTAATTCCTTCACTCTATTTATAACTGTTCATCCTATTCATATCCTATTTTACTGGTAAGATCCTTAAATAGTTTATCAAAAGTATTATTAATTAAGTTACAAATAATAATCCGACCATCAATAAGAAAATAAGGTAGGGGGCATCCATTAATTACGTGAGGCGTTTGGGGATGGGGGGGGGGAGGGTCGAGCCAAACCTCACCCGATCTCACGTGGGGGAGAGGGTGGTCTTGGGAAATATCAAGTAATTTTTTTTTCCAGAAAAAACAGTGTAAAATTGCGAGAAAATTGGATTAAATTAAGTAAAAAATGTTTCTCCACTAAAATATGACTAAATCATGCATTATAATATTTATCGCGGTTTAATTATACACTTACAGAAGAATTTATTAACTATTAATAAATTCATTTATTTGGAAAAAATTCATTCATTTATTAAATATGAATAGCTGTTAATAAATATTTATTAAACGATCGAATTTAAAAAAATCGTGTATTAATAGTTAATCAGGTTTATTGAATATTAAAAAATCCTCCTATAAGTGTGCGAGCGCCACAGGTAGCATATTAGCCCTTCGCTCGTTTAGCCACTACCGGCTAGCCAAACACACGACTTGACGAGCGCTGCAGCGTACGAGCTGAGTGGCAGTGACACACGAACAGGTCTCGACTTGTTGTTTTTACTTACGCCCGTAAATGTTTCGTTACTTGGGGGCTCACTCAACGTTGTTATTAATTCAAAATGAGTTTATATCATGATTAGTATAATGCATATATAAAAAGACATGTCTACAAGACAAAGAAGTGCTGTCAGGAAGAAGTGACAAAGTTATGGAACGCAGCAAAGTCGAGGTTTCTAAAAAAGGAAGACTTGGCGCTGCACGTTCAGTATGAGATCGAACAGCTCCTCAGAGAAGCGGCAGAGAGAAAAGCCCGAACTACTCTTTCATTCCTTAATGAGGTAGGCTAAATACTTTTCTGTCTATTTTGTATACAAGACATTTGAGATAGCAATCGAGATATCAGCTTATTTGCGCGCATTCAATAAAGAGAGCTATTTATTCTTTTAGTGTTATATTTACCTCACAAAATCACTAAAATAAATTATTTTCTTAATTCGTCAGTATCATGTCATAATCGTGATGTTTTGATTCCAGGTAAACACTAAGCCTTCCAAGGATGCTTTGTCTCAGGCTGGAGAAAGTGCTCAGAGTGTTCAACACACTGAAGTGCCTAGGTCCGGTGGAAACAAGCTTCCAGAATGTTCAAAATGCGGAATCTGTAGATCAGGATTAAACTACTGACCAGCACCTAAAGAATCAAGATCTTGATGACGATCCTCAACCAACGGGTATAGTATTCACCTTTTTTCGTATATGCGATGTTTTTTTTTCCTTTTTCCTGTTTAAATCAATATTTTTTACTCCACAGGTATTCGAAAAAAAAACTCAGCCTCTTGTAATCAAGGACGATGAGTATAAAGTCACATCAAACTTCACACCATCCGCTGTGCGTCCCACTCCAGCATAAGACATTATAAAAGAAAAGATTGCTAAATTGCGTGTGGAGCTGGATTTGACGGAAAGGCGCAAACGATCTCTCATTGCTGAGGGCACCGAGCACGAGAAAGCACGTAAGTTGCAGCGGGAAATTGATGATTGTGAAAAGAAGCTCAAGCTTAAAGAAAAACAAAAAGTGTATGGTATGAAACACAGGAACAATAAGAGGCAAAAAATAACTGAATTATGTTCTAAGAATCCTGATGCAGCGAAGTCGTTGACTCCTCGTGCTGGCCCTTGATGTCCACGCTTAGAAGAAGAGCAGCCTGAATTGCCGAAAGCAATAGTTGATTTAGCTATGTTTGGTGCATCTACTGAAAAGCGGCGACGTTCTGAGATAGTTCGCACTCTCCATACACTTTTAGAGCTCACTGATAAGCTACTTAAGTTGGGGTTCAATATCTCACGAAGTGCTACTTATATTCTATTGTTGCTTAGGCGGGCAAATACGCGCGAAGCTAAGTGCCATGTGGTGACTGTCCCGGTGAAGCTGAGCCGTCTTGAAGCTGACCATCATAAAGCACATCCAGACCAATACTTTTGTGTGGCCTCCATAAGGTCGCTAGAGACTGTAGCTTCAGTACTTGGCCCTCACTCCGTGACTTTTTTATCTCAGGATGATAAATCCCATGTTCCCATAGAACTCACAGCGGCCAGCAAGCAGGCACCTTTGTTAATGCACGTTAAATACAAAGTGTCACTGCCAGATCACGACTGTAATTACTTCAAGGCACAAACTGATTCCGAGCGTGTATGCTCTTTGTGAAGTAAAGCCCGATGAGATGAGACGGCCAGAAGCTGTCTCATACAGTGGACCAACTTACATAGCAATCAGAAGTGGCAAGCACTCTTTGTCAACTGTAACTAGTCACGCTCAAGACTTGGACACTCTTATAACTCTTGAACCTTTTTACAATTTTATGAAGAACGCAAAGGGCGAAGTTAAACCTGTCCTTATCATTTCGAGCGATGGCGGTCCTGATGAGAACCCACGATATCGCAAAGTGATCGCACACGCCATAGGGCATTTCAAAAAATATGATTTGGATGCAATATTCATTGTGACTAATGCCCCTGGCAGAAGTGCTTTTAACAGAGTAGAGAGGCTCATGGCTCCACTCAGCTGAGAACTAACAGGTGTTGTCGTTCCCCATGACTCTTTTGGGACACATCTTGACTCCAGCGGCAGAACAACAGACGTTAGCTAGGGAAAGAATAATTTCAACAAGGCAAGGGAAATTTTACCTGAAATATGGTCTGCAGTGTGTATTGACGGACACGAACTAGTTGCTAAATACATAGATCCAAACAACGACACTTCCAGCATCTCAGACCTGCCAGTCGAAGGATGGTACACTGAGCACGTTAGAGAAAGCCAATATTTACTTCAAGTACGCGGCAATTTTTTCCACATTTGAGGACGTATTGTTTTTTTTTTTCATATGAATTTTCAAAGTAGTTTATCTTTTATTTTTATCGCGATTTCATGCGTTCTTTTGTATATTTTTCTGAAATTCCTTAACGAGCGCGAGTGCTGACAAATGCATTTTTAATTAGAGTAAAAAATGAAGAATTGTTTTTAATTATTATTTTAGGTTGTGAAGTGCGATGACCGGGACTGCTGCAGCCCACGTCGGAGTGTTCTACATATGATTCTTCATGACCGTTTTCTGTCACCTCCATATCCTATCACTAATGTTGATGGTCATCCGACCATCCCGGACCCTGAAGAGCATGACGAAAAGTTATTTGCTCCCTTCTTGATTCGCCATTGCCTACCGATTCAACCTTTGCACGCCTTCATCAGCATGTCCTATGATCTCTAGTGCCCAAGTGTACCCGGTGATCTAAAATAGAGATGCTGCAGTACATGCGGTATCTACTTTTCATCTATCACAAGAGTCGCAGAGCACCGGTGTGCGGTTCATAGTGCACCAGCGTGCAAAGTGCGACCCTCACGGATTGTCATGCGTCGAGCTACTGAGTTTTTGTGTGCAAGCGATAACGGATTAGAATGGCAAAATCAGAGCGAGGTTGAAGGAGCAGATGATTTTACTGAAAATTACATGGACATGTTGGTTCCAGCAGTCACTCTTGATACCATACATGAGTCTCCGTGGACTGAATTAGAGTGAATATTCTGTTACAAGATTTTCAAAAAAGAAAAAAATTTTTTGAAAAAAAAAAATTTTTTTTGGAATAACTTTAGGAACTTTAAAAAAACAACGCTCAATCATTTTTAACACGTTTCCGCCGCTTCATTCCGTGATTTTACTGATCTCTCGTTTATTAAATTAAAAAAAAAAATTTTTTTTCGTTTTTTTTTTTTAAAAAACTTTTCTTTTTTGAAAATTTAAGTACTGTCTACAATAAGAATGTGGACAAAGCTCAGAAAAAAATTTGTTTTTTCATTAGTTAAAGATTATTATCTTTTCAGAGCAAAAACCGTGATCCTTTAATTTTTTCATAAATTCGATCGAGTGAAACAAAAAAACGGGTGGTTAGATTGATCTGGTACTTTGTAGGGTTTTTGTGGATGTTATGTCCGGATTTAATTAATTAATGAATAATTAATTATTGGAAAAGGTCGCGTGGGCCTCAAGTGGGAGGCACCGGGCAACCAGGGTGATTTTCCTAGAGGATAAGCTCTAGGTTTTATTTTTATTATGAGAACTCGAACGATAAACCCCGTAGGGGCCTCTCTGTGTATTCGATGCAGAATTTGGATGTAATATGTTAAAGAATTTGGTAACTTCACCTACCTTTCGTTGTTCGCTGCTTACTTGTAAGTTGGTCTTTGTAGTCTCTGGACTGCAACTCCTGGGTACGGCTTCTGCTGGTCCCTGATCGAAAGATGAATTGGCTCAGGAAAAAGGATGCGGTTCTTAATATTAGAAATAATCTAATATGCAGGTTTTCCCCAATGATAAATGTTTATTCAATATTTGCCCTATGGGCTCGCCGTACTCAGTTCACAAGATGTTATTTGTTCTTAACACTAGGTTCTTTTCTGTCACTTAAATCTCTGGGATTTACACTTAACTATTAACTTAACTTATGGTTTTACACTTTAGATATATTGAGTCTTTAGCTCATATGAGTTCGGTATGAATCCCCGACTCCAGCAATTCACTCAGACGAGAATCGCTATTTATACACTTAAACAATTATTATAAAAATCACCCACGCCGTGTGGTGATTTTCGGAAAAGAAAGTATAATTTCGAAAAGACAATTTTAAATAGAAATTTTACGGTAACAAGCAACTTGCCACGCCTCCTCGAGTGCAATATCGAGACGATCTTCCCGTGGGATTTTATAGTATACTTGACTGTTTAGATTTTATGAATGAAAATGAACTAGCCGGTTTAAGAGAAATAGAAAATAGGAAAAGGGTTGCCTAAACGTAACACGGTTTAGAACTCACGCGGGCCAGCAAGGAAGATACATTAACTTCTCAAGCGTCATAGGCTGCCGCCCCTTGGTGTTCGTTGTTTTTATTACCTCGGTTTGCGGTTCTGGAGAGAATAATTTAGAATATATAATTGGATGAATTTAGAATACAGTCAAGTGTAATTCCCTGATTGGAGGAAACGTTGACGACGTGCAACGAGGTGTTGGCCGAAGTTGCTGTCCCTAAAATTGTTAACGCTGCACTTTACAGCGAGCGCGGCAAAGAGGCCCCTTTGATATATTCAGCAAGCCGAATATAACATGGACATACTTAAATTTTTTTTTGGAATAACTTTAGGAAATTTATAAAACAAACGCCCAATCATTTTTAACCCGTTTCCGCCGCTGCATTCCGTAATTTTACTGATCGTCGTTAATTAAATTAAAAAAAAAAAATTTTTTTTTAATTTTTTTTTTTTTTTTAATTTTTTTCTTTTTTGGAAATTTAAGCACTGTCTACAATCAAAATGTCGAAAAAGCTCAGAAAAAAATTTGCTCTTTCATTTGTTAAAGATTATCAGCTATTCAAAGAAAAAACCATGATCCTTCAATTTTTTCAAAAATTTGATCGAGTGAATCAAAAAAACGGCTGGTTGGATTAATCTGGCTCTTTGTAGGGTTTTTGTGGACATATTGAACTGTGAAATGCACACTCAACATTATCGATCTCCCCAATATTTTCGTTTCAGCGCTTAATTTTCCAAAAAACCACCAAAAGCCCTTTTTTTGTTGCATTTTTAAATTCATGTGACGATAGGAAAAAATTTTTTTTTCGAGTAAGCAATGGCTAATCGTTGAAGGAAATTTATTCAAGTTTTTGAAACCCACTATTAACTTTCTGTACAATCATTGGTTTCTGAGATATCGATAATCAAAGACAAAAGGATCCTTTTCCATTTGAAGACTGATATTTCGTCGAGAAGTGGACGCTTCAAGGTCCATAAAAAACGAAATTAAAGCTGAATAATGAAGGTATCCGATCTTTATAGTGGTCAAGCGAAAAAAATTTTTCCCACGCGCGTAGACAAAAAAAAAACAGTTAAAAAAATTTGAAAATTTTTTTGTCGCTGGTTTTTCTAAGGTTACTCAAAACCCGCTGACGCTACAAAATTTTAAAGTTCTAATCCAAAAATTAGACACTTGGAGCTACAATTTCCTTTTTTTTTTATTTCTTGTACGACCATTTCTCTCGAAGTTACAGCCTGTTTAAAATCGCCCAAAAATTTGGAATTTTTTTTTTGATCCTTTAATTTTTTCCAGTAGTGTAATAAGAATTGTCTCTATGAAAATTTACTAGCAAAAATATTTTCAAAACTCGTAAAATGCCTATTTATTTCAGTATCACGATAAACATACTTGATGAAAAAAAAAAATAAATAACTTATTATTAAATATATTATTTATTAACTATATGTTACAGATAAGAATTTTAAATTAGAATAATTAATTTTTTTTATTTATAGTAAATTTAATTTGAAACGATTTAAAACAATTTGAATCGACTAATATATAGATATACACTTAACATGGAGCAAATCATTTTTCTTAATCAGGGATGTTAAAAAATACAATTAACACGACTTTTACGTTAGCTAATAGTAAACTATTTGGAAAGAAAGTTACGAATTCCTTGAGTTTTTAAATCCCAAAAGCTAATTACTCATTAATTAATTAGTCTTAAATAATAGAGTCATATTCCTAAATCTTCCCAAATTATTCCCAATTAATTAGAAATGAATTTATTGTCTGTAAAATATACATTCTAAAGTTGATGGTAAGGATTTCAAACGGTAGAATTTATTCATAAATGCAACTTGGTAGTGTTTTTTTCTGGTAGATTTCTTGATTGGTAGAGATTTAGAGATGCTAGAATATTTTGTTGGAGCGGGAATTTTCTAGGTAGATATGATGCGGCTGACTTCAATTGGGTAGAGTTTCATTTTTGGTAGGGTCACTTATGGCTGAGTCGTACAGTCAGAACCAGCGATTCATTCCGTCCATGGTTACAAGCGTACCAGCTGACAAGCCTATGCTGCGATCTCCCTGCAGTAGATTTCTTGCCAGCATAGTTATATGAAGGATAATTATGTTATAAGATAAATCTATGTTAAAACTTTTCTATGCAGGATATTCCTATTGCAGGACATCTCTATCCAAGATATCTCTATGCTGGATATCTATGTAGAATATCTTCATGCAGGATATTTCGATGTGGCAGATTTCTATGCTAGACAAATACATTTCTAATCATATTTTTCCATAATAAAATCTTCAACACATCGATCTCAGTTTAAAAAAATAATAAATAGTGAAATATTTTTTTTTTATTAAGGCTGAAATTTATAAAATCGATAATATTAATGATGAAAATTTGAATCAAGAAGCGTATATTCGTTTAAAAAAAGTAAAAAAAAATCTGGGCGTCAGTTGGCCCTGCGGGCCAGCCCCAAAACTTTCCGCTGTTTTTGAGCTAAAAAAGCTCGAAAACATTAGTGTGAATACATTTTCGAGCTCGAAAATGCTTTTACGTGCAATTGTTTTTTTTATGAGCCATTTAAGCTCTAACAAGTTACGTTTTATGTTAAAGTTTAAAAATTTAAGAATCGAAAATCATTAATGAACATGAGATTTTTAAATTTTTAGTCCTGATTATGTTCAATAAAATAAATAAATTGAGGCAGAAATCGATGTCAGTAATGAAAATTAAGATTTAAATGAGTTTTGACGCAGATCAGAGCAATAATATATAAAATATCCGCGAAAAATGTTAAAAACTATGTTTTTTAAATTTTTTTATTGATAATATGATTCAAACTAAAGAACGAGGTAGATGAAATTATATAAGGATCGAAAGAGACCATAGAGACGAAGAGTTGGTATGATTTTGGACGTATTTTAGTACATTCCCCCATGGAAATAAAATATATAAAATAGTTATTGGCGTAACTAGTAGGGTAAGTTATTCAAAATGTATCAGCGCGATGTGGTTAGCACGAGTCGTAGGCGCGCAGGCAAGAGCGAAGCGAGTACATACTGCGTACCCGAGACGAGTGCTAACACATCGCGGATGACGGATTATGATTTAACCTACATGTTGCGCCCATAATTTTATTCAACTCATGTGCGCTATTCACGTTTTATCACGCCTAAAATCCGAACCCTAAATGGCCGTTTACCGACTGGTGAAAAATTATTTGTCAAAACGCAATAAAGATGTATACAATCCCGGCCATTGTGACGTAATAAAAATAAACGTAACTATCTTTCGGGCTCTAACTGAATATTGGGTAATTACAACTCCCTGTTATTACCCATTGAGCAGCTAAGATCGTGATACCGAATATTTTTAACGTGGAGTTAAAACTTTGCCATTGAATTTGAATTTCCGTTAAATTAAATCAACATCCCTCTAATTTTGTCATAATCTTAGAATTATAAGTTTGTTTTTTCACCATGTCACTAAAAAACTATTTAGACTTCGCATTTTAGACAATTAATAAAACGTAAATAGCGCACATGAGTTGAATACAATTATGGGCGCAACATGTAGGTTAAATCATAATCCGTCATCAGCGATGTGTTAGCACTCGTCTCCGGTGCGCAGTATGCACTCGCTTCGCTCGTGCCTGCGCGCCTACGACTCGTGCTAACCACATCGCGCTGACGCATTATGAATAACTTACCCTACTAGTTACGCCAATAACTATCTAAATATGACAGTATAGAGATGGGCGATATTTATCGATATTTCAACTATCGATGTTTTTTTTCTAAAGTATCGATGTTTTCTATCGATATGTTTTGGACACGATATATCGATATTCGATAATAAACAACTAAAACTATCGATGTTACGATATCGATGTTTTTTTTCAATATCGCCCATCCCTACGACAGTAGCTTGTAGTTAACTTATGGTTAGGGTGGCTATGTTATGTCCTCAATGGCCTCAGGTGCCTTCACCTGTTAATTGATTAATGAACTTGAGATACATAAATAAACGCGCATTAAAATTTCATTTGAAATTATACATTAATATCTTATTGCGTCTTATCAATATTTAGTCAATAGTTTAAATAATAAATCGTCGTGACACATACTTATTAAATTATATATTTTTATTATAAGAAAGCTTAAATAAATAGATAAATAAACCTTTATTTTGTATTCAGAGAAATATAAATACAGGTTGAGTGGTCTTGGAACGTTTCCTGTCACCCGATACTTAAAACCTAAATAAAACACACGCATAAAAATCATGAATAGGCCCTTGTTCTATAGTTAACAGTCAATATGGTTATAAACAAATGCATACTCTATCAACAAGTAAGAAAAGAAAATATATAATAAATAAATGTTACTTACAAATGAAAACCATATCACAAGAACTTAACTATTACTGTTAATATATAGTTATATATTAAATAAAGAGTGACTCGTATAATGAATAAATTAATAAAAATATAGAAATATAGCATAAGAATAATTACAGGGTAAGAGTACCAGTACCCAGCCCCAAACCACTAGCCAGCCACCTCATGTTAAATTATATCTATATATATTTTGAGCCAATGTTAAAGTATAGGACCGGCTGGCTACTGGTTAGGGGCTGGGTACTGGTGATCTTACCCTAATAACCTTTCATAATAATGATAATGTCAATCGTATTAAATAATTAAATATAGAATAATTATGGAGGAATACACCTCTGATAGCCTAGAATATTTAACTGGAAGATTGTATCCGAGTACAGGAAAATAGAATATAAATAAAATAAGTAATAAGTAAAATTGTAGAATGGATAAAGTAAAGAACGTAAATGTGTAAGCTTATATCTCAAACTTGTATTGGTAGAAAGTATAAATGTATAAGTATATTTAGTAAAGAACATAGATATATATGTATATATACATATAAACATGAGTGTGAACATGAGAGTAGTGGGGAGAAGTTGGAGAGTGGAGCGTCAGAGATCTCTCTGCCTTCTGACGTAACTTCACTTCTCTTCGAGAACTATTGACGAGCACAACTGTTATTACTGATCAAATCTTATCTACACTTTATAATAAAACTCAGTCTTCAGATAAAAGTTATTTTATCAATTACATCTATCCTTATCCATAATTTCATTATTTTATTAAATAATAATCATAATCATCATCATCATAGTCAACAATAAATTTATCACTGTTTTTTAAATTCAAAATTGGCCCCGCGTTACAACGAACTGCCCACTGCCCAGGAGGTGGCGTCAGCTCCGATCCTAGTAACCTCCCAGGACATAACATCTATATAATATATATATATATATATATACGGACTTATATAATTACCTTGTTGTTAAGTGCGTCTCAACACTTTCGTCGTTCACTAACTCTCTGGTCTTCACTTAGGCG
>CAXHJT010000123.1:0-15808 GCA_964016945.1 Microplitis deprimator
TTATTATTATTATTAGAATTCAAATGGACGGGAGCGCTCAATTAATACCACTCTAGCTCCCACCACCGCGCGATATCCCCCTCCACTTTGGAGTAGGGTCCACTATAGTGGCGATACCACTACTGGACGATGAGGAAGGATAATTTATAAATAATTTAGATTTATTTAATTTAACACTTTGAACTTCTTTATTTTTTTTACCTTGAAAACCTTTTCAATTAATCATACATCTGTATAAACCTTATTAATGTCAACCACCTTTGACGAATATACAACTTAATATACAACTTAATACACAACTTAATATAAGCCAACTACCTTCGGCAATTTTCTTACTAACTGACGTCAACTACCTTTGACGGTTTCACACACTTCAACACGCAACTTTTTAGACCAATAGTTAACTACCTTTGGCATTTTACAATACCTAATTAACCTTAATTTGCGTCAACTACCTTTGACGACTTATAAAACCTTATCATCCTTAAATAAGCGAAGGACCTTTGGCTCTTTACTTAAACTAATTTAAAATCGTTCACCTTCGCAAAACCTTTCCTAACTCGAATTAAAACCATTGATCATCTCGATTTATTACACATACTCTCTCACTCTAGTCCCCTTGACTTTATTACACACACACTGAATTTAAAATGCCGTCCTGACACCAACTACTTTCCCGCCACGACTTTAGGATAAATGAATTATTTAAATGGAAGAATTAAAATGAATATTAATTAATTTATTATTAAATTTTCCTTAATTATCACTATTCTTTTTTGAATTTTCCTTATTACTTTTCCAATTAATTATTATAATTAAATCATCGAGGATTTCGTGCTTCGTTGTTTCACGAATATTTTCATCCATCTCTGCTTTTCTTACTCATGTAAATTTTTATCCTTTTACGTTAATTCAGGTACTTTTTAATCACGGTAATAATCTATCCTTATTTAAGTTTTTAATTATTTACGATTATTTATTCATTTAATTTATTTTATTATTTTACTTTAATTATTTTATTATTTTCTGGTGGCCTTGACCGCGAGACTTTCCTTAATTTAACAGAAACAATTTATTAATTTTATTTCGGACCGTTATTTAATTTAAGTTTAATTAATTAATATTATTCTGACTAGCAATTATGACTAGATTAACGAATATTTCCGGCATGTGAGTTCACGACCTGCCTGGAAACTTCTAGAATCTTTCTGGCAACCTGCCTGGAAATATTTACTACGCAATACCTCCGGCAACCTGCCTGGAGTTAATTAATTAATTTTAATGTCGATTTCCGGTTATTTTAATAAATTCTAATTTAGTATTTAATTATTTAATTACGGACAATTAATTGAGACGCGACGAAATCTGACGTACAACGTTAGGCTTCCTGTCTGGAAAAACTCTTCATCTCGTCCCTTGTCTTGTTCAAGTCTTGTTCTTTATTATGTCTCGTTCAGGTTTCGCTCTTTATTAGGTCTCGTTCCGGTTTCGTTCTTCGTCTCGTCCGTGTGTTTTACGCTCCTTCTCTCTTCTTTAACAACCCGCGTACTTTCCTTCAACCTGTTATTCAGACGCAATCAATTCTCAATAATAAAAAGTACCGGCTACCTGCCTGGTATCTTGTAACAATTTATTTAACTTATCGCTTGGCTCCACAATGATTAAAACCAAGTGCGAATGTATAATTACCTGATGTATTATTGTAGCGTCTGAATATCGGCGTCTCCTCAGTTGTTGACTTGTACTCTCTTATGCACGTCTGTTCAGTCCGGTTGTTCTGATCACAAGTGTCCGATCCGCTTCCGTCTTTCGTTTTTAATTACTCGCTTCCACGTGAACTCGGACATCTCTGGAGTTCGGCTACTCCTACTTATCTCTAAGTGGGACTAACGGATGAGCACTTTCAATTTTTTCTTCCGGACGACTAGTCACTCCCTACCCCAGATAACTCTGAGGTGGCTTTGCAACATTATCAACGGCGAGCATAATAAATTTTATTTTCAATTTAAATTTAACGCAGTAAATCAAATTTACCCCGCTACACTCTTATCAATTTCACTAATATCGATATCATCATCCTCGTCAGCATTTCCATCATTTTTTTCACTTTTATCTATTAAAGAAAGAAATTTGATTTTTTATTTTTAAAAATAGAAAATATTTTGATTAATTTACCTAGTGAAGTATCGTCATAAGAACGAACACCAAATTGTCTAAATGCTTTGGAAAAATTTGATGCATTGTCAGTAACAGTAGCTTGGATTGAATCAACTGATAATCCAAATGATTCATGAATTCCGGATAATAGTTTTGCTATAGCATCGAATGAATGAGTCCCCGGAAATCGACAGCAAGCAATAGCGGCAGACTTCCTGGTATAAGTTTTCGATTCAATCATGAAAAAAGTAATTATATATATATAATTAAGATGTATCGCAACTAATATAACTAGTATTGAACACAATTATATACCTTAGGGTGACGCAAAAAAATGGACTATTTTCTTTTTTTCGATCTCGCATGAAAATTTGTTTGTTTACGATGTTTCAAGAAGCCTCTCCAAAAATCAGCTCGATAAAAAATTTTCAAGAGGTCGCTCACGAATTTCGAAAATATAAAAAATGAATGACAATCGGATTTTTGATTTGAAAATTTTTTTTTTCTCGTTGCAGCAATAGTTTATATTTGTAAAATCCTGACTATGCTGAAAATTTCAGCCCAAAATTCAAATATTTAAATGGCGCTCAAGAATTTTTAATATTAACTGATAATATGTAATTAATAGTTTGAATTAGTTTTTGTATTTTTTTATAACTCAATTATTATCATTTCAGTAAAATATAACTTTTGCAGAACCAAAAATATACAGGACAGTCTTTAACAATAAAATTTGGTAAGTTTTGAACAAGCGAAAAAATCTACAAATTGAATTAAAAAATAAAGAAGTATGTAAAAAACTTATTATTTCTATTTCTCGGGTTATATTTTCATTCATTGTCATGTAAATAACATAAAATGTTAATTTTTCACTTTTCAACGCCGATATCTTTTGAACTAATTAATCGATTTTGACGTTTGAGGTAGCAATTGGCACGTTTCATTGAATTCTAGAGCTGATAAGAATTTGAAATTGATCGGTTCATCCATTTCGAAGGTATTTAGAAAAAACCGTTTTTCACCATTGCTTTCTTCAAGGATATCTCTCGAACGCATTGATCGATTGAAATGGTTGAGGCGGCAATCGATGCGTTTCTCTAAGTTCTAGAGCTGGTTATATTTTGAAATTGTTTGGTTGAGTTATCTCAGAGATATTCGCAAATAACTGTTTTTTTACCATTTCGTTCTCCCGCGATATCTCTCGAACAAATTAACCGATTGAGATGGCTAAGGCAGCAATCGACGCGTTTTATCAAATTCTAGAGCTGATTAGAAGTCCATCGTTCCAGTCGTTTTTTAGAAATCACTAAAAAACTAAAAAAACAAATTTTTTTTTTTTTTCGTTATTTGCCAATATTTTTGAGTCTACTTAATCAAATAATCTGAAATTTTTATGAAAGCTGATGGCCAACAAGCTTTTTCGATTGCCACCTTAACCATCCAAATCGATTCATTAGTTAAAAAGTTACAAAGAGTTCACTTACATACAAACACATACACGCACACACACACACGCGCGCGCATGCACATACACATACAGACACTCGGACATCATTCTGAAAATAGTTAGAATAGCTTCCTAGGCTCTCAAAACGTCGACATCTGATGAAATTCCGATTTTCGAAAACTGAAAACAATAACTTCCCGAATTTTTTGAAAATTGACGATTTTCTTAGCGGGAAATTAAAATTTTTAAAACTTACAATTTTCTTAGCGGGAAGTTGAAAAAGGCCTATAATACTGTAAAGGTTGGATTGAAAAAACCCATTTACCCAGCTGACCGTGACACTTTGGTAACGACGTTGATTACTTGACCACATATCGGCTGTCGTACAAACATAGCCACCATCAGTAATTGATAATAGTAATTTATTGCGAACATCTGCCATCACTTCCTTACAACTTTGGTTGATTTTCTTTGCTAAAGTAAAGCGTGTTAAATGCTTCAGCTGATTTGTACCTTTTGTAAACTCAAAATTGGGAAAATTGTTTATGATGTATAAACTCATGAAAGTAATACTTCAATCATGCCCCTACTGAATACTAAAAAATTGAATATATTATAATCTTTTATTGCTAAACAGTCTATTAATGAATAATCTTGATTAAATTTACACTTTCAATGTTTTTTATCAATGATTACTTCTAACCCTTTGCCTTTCATGTCAGCATGTTATTGATATTCTTCATGAGCCTTTGAATGCTTTGTCTATAACCAAACAAATACAAAAAGTTGATTTGTAAAATTTAAAATATTTGAACAAACAGTCGAAATTTTCCAAGCATAAATAAGATACTTCAGGATAACTACGAAATTTGAGAAGTTTACACAACAATAGAAATTTATTTTTAATTCAACTCTAGGATGAGTTTTTTTTTTTTTTTTTTTTGGTTAGTGTATTACCGATTGAATTCTTCGAAACAAAATTATTCTTATTCAACTAAAAATCGTTAACTATTAGATGCTTTATGAAATTTGATGTTACTTGCATTGATCCTTCAAATTTCTTTGGTGGATCGCAGAAATTACATATGGCATTAACTGAATTGATTAAACTAAATTCCATATCAACTTAAAAAAATTTTCAATCGAAGCAAGCTGAGTTTTTTATAGCATTCAAAAATTTTTCTTGTTTACTTGTAGTATTATCATTTGTATCATTACCGTTCGTATTGCTGAGATCATAATTTTGACTACTTCCACTATTATTATCATCATTCATCATTATCATCATCATCGTCACTGATATTATTTAAATTTTTTTGGGTGTTACTCTCTTCAAAACTGTTGTCACCAATATTTAGTGTCATTAATATAATATTCAGACATCTCTTCTAACACCATCTTCATTATCTTAGTGCATAGATAATCCACTTAGTTCTCGAGCTAACTGTTACTTTCGCGCGGTCCCCTGGACCCTCTACGCGACTTTACAACTAATCCACGTGGTCACCTTGACCCTCTACGTGATGAAACCCTGACAATTAACTCACGTGGTCCCCCAGACTCACTACGTGATTTTAACACTAACTCGCTAATTTATGACATTTATTTACAACTTATTTAATTATCGAAATTTTCATAATTACGTTTTTCACTCCCACACCCTTTTACCAATATAAAATTTCGTTACATCTATTTTCTGTATTTAAAATTAAATTAAATCATGTGGAAATTCCACATAATTGTTTACCATTTTAAAAACACTTAAAAATTAACTGCTTATTTCTTATAAACGTTAACCTTTTCTTATCAAGATTTTTGTTAAGCCGGTTTTATGATTTATTTTATGTGACCGCTTAACAATTTATCACAACCTCGATATCCCAATACTCAAAACTTGAACATCAATTTTCTCGTTTTACTTCAAGACACATTTAACGTTTATAATTTATTCATTGATTTTATTTGATTTAATAATTTAATTTACTTATAATTAATTTCATGCTAATATTAATGACTAGATAATTCTGACTAGATTGCAATTGATTTTCCGGCAATGCTTTACACGACCTGCCTGGAAAATTCCAGAATAATTTTCCGGCGAGTGACAAACAACCTGCCTGGAAATATCAGAGCTAGTTATTGTTGAGTTCAGTTTCCGATTATTTTATTACACGTTAATAGACACGACAATACTCTGCGGACACGAAGTTTAATTATTTATTTTAATTAACAAATATTCCGGCTTCCCTGCCTGGAATATTTTACAGAATACCTATTACGATTTACGTAGATTTGTTTCTCCGTCGGTCGTTCTGTATTAGTTGTCTTTGTCCGTGTCTTGTTCTCTCTAGTCCAGTCGGCTGGGAAAAAAAGCCGTTTGTTTACGACTTTTACTTTAGATGGTCTGATTTCCAAAATTTTTTTCTAAAGTACTCAGGAAACTATATACAACATTTGTAAACAAAAATTGGGCAAGGAAATTCAATAGTTTAAAAAATAGCCTTTTTGCGATGCGCTTTGAATTAAAATATCTCAGAAACTATTGAGAATGAGTCAAAACATGTTGCAAATGAATTTTAGAGAAAAAAATAACGAATAAAATGAGACCTTGGCGATGTCTCTACGACGAATAGTTACCGAGATATTAATTTTTAAATTAATAATTTACGATCTGAGTACGAGATCACATAAACAAATAACTATAACTTGGAAATTTGCAATCGATGGATATATAGATTGACGGGACGTTTTTTTCAACGATTGTTAACTTATGTTTAAAAAAAAATTTTTTTTTAGTTGCAAAATCGTTCAAGACAAGTCGTTATTTTACCGAATCATAAAATTTGCAATCGATTGATATATATATTGTCGGGACGTTTTTAAAAAAAATTGGTACCCTATTGTTTATAAAATTAAATTTTCATTGTTGGCTCGCACAGCTCGCCGTTCAATTTTCGTTTCACTCACATTATTATTATTATCATCACTTTCCCTCATTTCGCTGGTATGCCTCACTGTCAAAAGATTCGTGTCAACGGCGCATGTGTTGTACGAAGAGGGGTACTAATAGTCTAGTCAATAAGTTAAAAATGGTCAAAAATAGAGATACTGCTCTTAAAATTAGGTGTGATAGCTCATTGGATCCGGAATAACGTCTAGAAAATGTGCCAAAAGCGTGTATTAGCACGTAAAAAATTGCAAAAGTTATAAACAAATTAAGATGAAAAAAAAAAGGCTTTTCGTTTTTTGCTAATATTTGATAAACTATTAATATTTAAGAAATCTAACAAAAAGATTCTTAAAGAGGAGGAAATTTCCAATAAAAAACTCCTTCCTCCCCGATTTCTATCTCCATTATTTATAATTTTAATTTAACGCTGAAAATGGGTCTCTGCGCGACATTTTTAGGTTGCGCGCGCAGCGTCAAAAGCGAGTACGACACATTAAGTAATTTATTTAAGGTATTAAATATTTTTTTTTTTTTTTTTTTGAAAAAATTACGGTGTATTCTGAACACTTTAAATAATTTATTCCCGTTAGAAGTTTGACTTAAAGTTAATTTTCCAACAAGTTAAACGATTGTTAACTAACAAAATTTTCTCGAACTTACGTCTTCATTTAAAATAAAAAACAATGTTTAAATAATTGTCGTAAAAATTTTTCGCTTCGTGGAGCCTTTCTAACATACATACTCAACAAGATCACGCCATAAAAGTTAAAAAAATATTCATACTTTGTTTATAATAATTTTCGTACTTGAACAAAAACTGGAAAATCCAAGTAATGTTGTTAAAAAAAATTTTTTTTTTTCTTAATCATTATATTATCGTTCTTTTATTGATAAAAGGTAATAATTGATTTGCAAAACAAATTTTTTCCACCATTTGTTGATAAATTTTTTAGAAACAAATTGATTATTTTAATATTTAAAAAAAATTTTTTTTCACAAATTCATTCTATTACGAATATTATGATTTTCAAAAAAAAAATTTTTCCTTAATAACAATCTTTGATTGTTCGTAATCGTTTTTTTTATATTTCTATGGTTTAAATAATTAGTTGAGAAATTGTTTTTTATCTAAAAATCATAATTGACAGTCCTCTATAAAGTAACAAAAAAAAAATTTTTTTTTATCAACAATTTCATTGTTTATTAACTTACCAATTTGTTATAAACAAATTTGTAACTTTTTTAATTTTTTTTCTGAATCTTATAAATTTTACAAATAGAACCACATATAACAAAGTATAGAAAAAAATTTTTTTCAATTTTTTTATTGTACTTTTAAAAAACACGTGCTACAAAAGTTGCAGCGGCTGCTTCATTTGTCTACTAAAAAACTAATATAACTTTTAAACTATCAAAGATACGAAAATAAACATTCTAGTCGATTTTATAAAGGATAAAACGATTTTTCAGATGAGCTATTATAAAAATTTTTAGTCATTGCTGACCTATTGTTATGCGTATTTGTTTATAAAAAATAATATTTTTTTCCATGTTTTTCGAACTTTCATGACTTCTAACTTTTTAAATAATGCAAATACGGTTATAGAACCTAATTTTAAGAGCAGTATCTCTATTTTTGACCATTTTCAACTTATCGACTAGACTATAATGTATATCATCCTCCTTATCTCTTACGCGCAAGAAATAAAAGTAAGTTTTTTTAATCAACTTGTTTTGGTGGAAAAAATTTAAAAAAAATTTTTTTTCTTTTACTCAAGTAATTAAAAATAATGTTAAGAATCAAAATCTCTTTAATTCAAATTTTTTTGCAATTTTTACTATTTTTTTATGCTAATAAAACTATTTTTTTCATTTCTGCGATAACAATTGCAAAAATTTTTTTTCAGATTAGCTGATTTTTTTTCATATAGTAGGTGGTTAAAGCTTCAATTAAAAAAAAAAAAACATCGAAATTGGTTTATTTTTTTCCAAGTTATTGCTATTTGTTTATGTGATCTCGTGCTATGGTCGTAAATTATTAATTAAAAAATTAATATCTAGGTAACTATTTGTCGTAGAGACATCGCCATTGTATTCGTTATTCTTTTCTCTAAAATTCATTTGCAACATGTCTCGACTTATTCTCAATAGTTTCCGAGATATTTTAATTCAAAGCGCATCGCAAAAAGGCTATTCTTTTAACTATTAAATTTTTTCGCCCAATTTTTTGTTTACAAATGTTCTATATATTTTCCTGAGTACTTTAAAAAAAAATTTTGGAAATTGGGCCCTCTAAAGTGGAAGTCGTAAACAAACGGTTTTTTTTTCCCAGCCGGCTGGACAATTAGGTTCTCGACCGTGTATGCCTGGGGTAACCCGGTCGTCTCGAATTTTTCTCCTCGTGTTAACTCTATCGGATCAAATTCCCGTCTTCGCCGAAACACTCGAACTCTCCTTTAACCTGCTGTTCAGACGCAATCAGTTTTTAATAATACAGGTAACGGCTACCTGCCTGGTACCTTGTAACAATTAAATCAACGTATCGCTTGGTTCCCCAATAATTAAACCCAAGTCACATTTTAATAATTACCTGATGTTCGGTAGTCAGAAGTCTAGCGTCTAGCTGGTTATTTGGTCCTTCCAGCTCCCTGCGCGTGTCTGTGCGTCTTGATGGATGCCCAGTCCTACCGGCTCTGTCTCCGTGTCCGTGCTTGTTTGGGGTTGCAGGTAGGGTAAATGACCATCGTTGACAAATCATGATTTTGGTCGATAAATTAACTCAATTAGCCCCGTTACAGACTTTTGGGAGCTTAATCTTAAGCTAGCTTGTGGAGGGAGGAGTGGCTTGCTCAGTCATATTTGAAATTCTATATGAGCATATTATGATTTTTTATGGTTGAGAAGGAATACAAATAAGAAGATCAATATTAATAGATATTTTTCCAAGATAAAAATTTATAGATATTCGGTTAGAAGAAATTTCCATTAATTAAGGGGTAAGGTGGGTTCGAAAATATCCAAAAATCGACTTTTATTGTCTTGATAAATATTATAATATGTTTAAAATATTCTCCTAAAATTTCAAATCGATCCGAGTAAATTCTAAGAGATAGACCCTTCTAAAGTTTTGCCTATAAAGCCACGTCAGTACATCGCTTCGCAGGTATACGGAAGCTGATGCATAGCTATTGTTAAGGGTCGGCCTTTCGCACTTTCTTTTACAATTCAAGGGCAACTCGAATTAGTTGCCCATATTTTAGTTGATTGTTGCTTCTTGAGCTGATAGGTTGATTCGAGGTTATAAGTGATCGTGAATTTTTACTATGAGTGTACTATAGTATTATTACATTCATTACACTCCTCCTTTTTTATTTTAAAAGAATATTGTAAACATCGTGATATGCAGGTTCATTCTATATACACGCACACATACTCTTATAACTATTACAAATTTGCATCAAGACCAATCATAGTAGACAATTATACATGATCAGTTATAAATTTAACCGTACAGGTGGTTTACGAATTCGAAATGACTTATGAGCTACAGCCAGCGCAGTCATTGTTCTGGTCCTAGGAGCTACCACCATCTTAGTCATGGCCTCATCGCTAGTTACACAATTGCTGCGAGAATGGTTGACATCTGATTCACTTTCGACCTCTTTCGTTAACCCAGCTTCAGAGACATTTACTTGACTCGACACGCTTATTGACATTTCATTCCCCATACTATTCTCTACCTCATTCTCCTCCCTCCTAAATCTTTTTATTTGGTCCACATGTCTTTTCCATATCTTATTATGATCAGTTCGTTCCTCATAGGTAATTGGACTAAATATTTTAATTATTCTAGCCGGGCACCACGACTTATTACTATAATTTCTTACGATTACTCGTTCATTTACATTAAATTTTTCAGATCTATTACCACGGTAATTCCTTTGCTGAGCTGCTTGTTGATTTTCAACTTTTTCTCTAGTCTTATTCGTTAATAAGTCCCATTTAGTTCGGACGTTTCTCTTTAAATGTAATTCAGCCGAGCTTAAACCCGTTGTACAGTGAGGTGTTGATCTATAATGAAATAAATAACTATCAAGGGTTCAGCTCTGGAATTTCCGTTTTACAGGAGTAATTTAAACTTAGCTTTAAAAGATTTAACCGTTTTTTCAGCTAAACCATTAGACTCGGGATGATATGGTGCAGTTAACATATAAATGACACCGTGTCTCTCTAAAAATCCTTTGAATTCCTTAGATGTAAATGTTGGTCCATTATCAGTGACTAACGACATGGGTAAACCCCAATTTGCAAAAATGTTCTGAACACAGCTATTGTCGTTGGAGCCGTTATGCCTTTCATAGATCTGATGTCCACCCATTTTGAGATCGCGTCTATTATTACCAAATATGCATCTCGCTTAGCAATTCTAAAAAGTCTGCATGAATTCGAATGTTAGGTCCTTCGGGCCAAGGCCACACATGTAGCGTGGATCTGTTAGGTTTATTAGAGTTGATCAAACAATATTCACAAGAATTACTCAACTGTTCAATGTCGTTATTAATTACTGGCCACCAAATGTAGGACCTAGCAATCGACTTCATTTTAACTATACCTGGCTGTGTCTTATGTAGCATTTTTAATATTTTATTGCGCAATTTTTCAGGTACTACAACGCGATAACCCCACATGACACAACCATTCTCTATAGACAACTCCAACTGTTTAGTTTTATATGAAGTCAGCTCCTTCAGAACATTGACTGGAGAGCCCTCTCGCATATATTGAACTACCTATAACAAAGTTTCATCGGTTTCTGTCGCTCTTTTTGAAACGTTTACATCAATAATTTGAGAATTATCAACAATAAAATTAAAATATGAATACTTATCTTCGACATAGTCGACTGCACTGTCCTGTTGAGTCCGGTCTAGTAGTCTTGATAAAAAATCCGCAACCAAGTAGTCTTTCCCACTGATGTGTTTAATTTGGAAATCATATGCCAATAGTAGCACTGCCCGACGCTGCAGTCTACTCGCTGACATTACTGGAACACCCTTCTTTTCACCAAAGATATACATCAGCGGCTTGTGATCAGTTTCCAGAGTAAATAGGAGCCCATAGATAAATTGATGAAAACTTTTTACTGCGAAAATGATTGCTAATGCCTCGCGATCGATTTGAGAGTAGTTCTTTTCCGACTTAGTGTTCTCGCAGCGTACATCACAGGCTTACAGCATATTGTTTGAGTTTCATGTGCCAATACAGCTCCTAGTCCCCATGGTGATGCATCACACGTGACTTTTATGGACTTCGATGGATCAAAATACATAAGCAGCGCTTCTAATACTAGATGTCCTTTGGCTCTTTCGAATGCTTCTTGGTGCTGATCAGTCCATTGCCATTTGTTATTCTTAGAAAGTAATTTACATAATGCACCAGTTATGGTTGCATAGTCTAATATGCAATCTGGAGTAGTAATCTAACGTACCAAGGAAACGACGTAATTCAGGTACATCTTTCGGTGCTTTCGTCACTTTTAGTGCTGTTACACGATTGGGATCCATCTTGATACCTTTTTTAGTGAACACGAATTCAAGGAATTTAACTTCCTCAACCCATAGCTTGCACTTCTCGGGTCTGAATGTTAAACCACATTCTCTCAATCTTTGTAATACCGCGCGTAAGCGCTCATCGTGTTATCTTCTTAACTTGCCGTATACAAGTACATCGTTGAAAAAAACTTTGACACCTGGGATTCCTTCTAGTATTAACTTCATTTCTTCCTGGAATATCTCTGGACCTGGTTTAGCTCCAATAAACAGCCTTAAACATGCAAATGAGCCCTTGTGCGTAATTATAACTGCGATTTTCTGAGACTCCTCATCCAATACGAATTGCTGGTACGCGTTTAACAGGTCAAATTTTGAGAAAAATTCAGCTACTTTATTATTCGCAATCAGGTCTTGGATCCTTGGTATTGGATGATGATGTTTTTTTAAATGTGGGTTGATTGTCACTTTATAATCAGCGCAGATGCGTAGCTGTCCATTCTTTTTGAATACCGGTACGATGGGTGGTGCCCACTCACTTTCTTTGATTGGCACGATGATTCCTTCTCTCACCAAACGATCGAGTTCGTCTTCTATTTTCTTCTTCAATAAATACGGAACAGGTCTAGCTCTCCGGAATATTGGTGTTACATCTGGTTTTAATTTGAGTCTTATCTTCTTATTTTTGTATTTACCCAATATACCCGAGAACACTTCTGAAAACTCCAGTAATAGTTTCCTGACTGATCCTTCTATGCTGCCGATAAAACAGATGCTTTCTCTCGGCTTTATATTTACAGCTATCAAATCAAATATTTTGATCCAGTCTCTGCTGATGATTGGCTTGTTTCAACCGCCGAAAACATATAAATCCAACCTTTCACTACGATGCCCATTTTTAACATCTACCTTGAGGACTCCTAATGGAGTCATGACACTGCCTTGGTACGATTGAAACTTCCTCATTGTCTTGATCGAAGGTAAACACTTTAATTGATCAATTTGAGTGAGCTTTTCCTTTGATATGGCTGAAATTGATGCTCCAGTATTAATTTCAAATTGTATGTCTATTTTCTGGACCTTCAAAATAATTGTCAATGACTTAATCGATCCAACTGTCTGTCCAGCGCAACTTTCTTGATGATCCTCATCGCTGCTTTTCCTTGTCTGTCCCCCAGCCGGTTTACTGTTGTTATCCTGATCATTTTTACAATCAAATAGACCTTCGAGGTCATCGTCAAACATTTCCATGCTTGTGGCTTGCGCCGCGTCGTCATAACCTTCGACATAATTATGTCTAGTCGTCTGAAAGCCTCTTCTATAATTCTTATCCGGGCTAATCGGATTATCACTGTTGTTGCCTCGGCTTTTCACTTTACACATAGCACTCAAGTAACCACGCCTCTTAAATTTATTACATGTGTAACTTCTAAATCTACAGTTTTTGGCGATGTGATTAAGTTTGCCACAACAGAAACATCTGCTGCCGGTATTGTTTCCTAGAACTTGTGACTTATCGTAGTTTCGGTGTACATTCTTGACTAAATTCACACTTTCAATACTCTGAGTCACACCGTTTGTCATCTGTAGCACGTTCTTGGTCGATGCTTTCAACGATAATGCAATTTCCTTGGCCTTTGAAAATAAACAATTAGCTTCCAGCAATATCCTCTTCCTAATATTTGTGATGTACTGTCCAAACACAAATTTATCCCTCAAGCAGTCTTCCAATCTCGCCCTGAAGCCGCAATTTACCGACGCTTTCTTTAACCTAGCCACAAACTGCCTGATGTCCTTGGCTTCTGTCTGCTTGCATTCCTTAAATTTGTATCGTTCTGAGATTGTGTTGCATTATGGCTGGAAGTGCTCCTTCAGCACTTGCAATAATTCGTCGTACGATAAATCAACTAGTTTCCTTGGGCTGCATAGATTTCTCAACAATGCATAGGTACTCGTTCCGACCATTGATAGTAGCAATGCTTTCTTTCTCTCATTCACAATACCATTTGCCGTCACATAATGGCTGAATCTTTCTATCCACACATTCCAATCCTCCTTTCCATTTTTGAACTCATTGATGCTGCCGACTCTCCCAGTTGCAATTCCACCCTGTCCGCTACTTTTTACCGATGCCAGTTCCTTATTTAACTCGTTCTGTAACTCTTCCACCGTCATTGTGTTACGATTTATCAGTCTTTCTTCGTTCTCAAGTCGACTTTGCCACTCTACCAATTTCTGATGCTCCGCCATTAATGTTTGGCGCTCTTTCTCTAACACCGACTTCTCGTGCGCTAATTGCTTCTTTTGCTCCACGAAAGACATTTTCCCCTTTTTTTTTTTTTTTATTTCAAACACACCACTAAAAATATTTTAACACCACACTTGTTTTATCCTCATCGCCAATGAGATGTCTAATAATATGGGTGAGGTATCTTAATAATATAGGAACACTTGATTAATAACACAGTCTTATTTATTGCTATTACTCATTGCAACTTACTCGTGGCAGGTCTGTGGTCAGAATGACCTGCTAGGGCTTTGGGTGTCCGCGTACACGCGAGACTGACCCCAGCGCGCTCTATAGTATTATTATTATTACATACATTACACAAGTCATCCAGTAGATTCTTTACTTTCAATTTTTTTTTTCGTTGCTTGAAAACGTTCCGATCTACAGGTTCATTGTATTTCGTAACGTTTAATATACAAATAATACATAATATATGAGATATAAATAATAATAATCAATAATAAATAGTGGATCAACTTGTCATTATTTAAGTGTAAATATAGAAGATGTGAGAAAATTTATATATTATGAAATTCATAACATGAATAAATAGAATGTAAAACCGTAAGGGAAAAGGTTACGTTAATTTTTTAAATTAATAAGAAAATTTTCAATGAATAACAAATGATACTGATATCAAGAGAAATCTAACAGCTATTGATATTCTTATAATAATTTAATTATGATAATCAATATATTTTAAGAAATTCGCACTTAAAATTTTTTTAATGTCTGCATGTGAGATTCTTTAACTAAATTTTGTTCACAACCCTGATTAAAAAAAAATGATTCAAAACATCTTAATTTTAATACTATGTATATATACATTCATCGTTGAGTAAATCATTTTTTTTAATTAGGAAATAATTGAATTTTTATAAAAATCTAAAAAATCGTCAGATGTCTGTTGATTTCGTATTATGATAACAACTATTTTATCTTATTTTTATCAAAAAATTTATTTATACTTATTTTTAATTAAACAAAAATTTTTTTTTCAAATAATATAAATTAAATTCTTTTCTAAGTAAATTTCGCTCCAGAGGGATTAAGTCAATTAGAATGATCCACTTCACATTCACTCCAAAAAATGGCTGTAGTTTGTGTTTAGACTCGCGGTTGGTTTACCGTAAGTAATTGTTATTACGTGCAAGACTTGTAATAAGTTTTGCACCAAAAAATATACTCAAGATTTAAGTAGATCAGTATTTTATTTTATGCGACTGTGCACTATGATATTTCAAAAGTAACTAGTGCTACGAAAATTTACAATGTTCAAAGATAGCTTGACCAAGGGCGTGGGTTATTACAGTAGTGGTATCGCCACTATAGCGGACCCCAATCCAAAGTGGAGGGGGATATCGCGCAGAGGTGGGAGCTGGAGCAGCATGTACTCTGCCCGCTCTCGAAGATTT
>CAXHJT010000124.1:0-11550 GCA_964016945.1 Microplitis deprimator
TGGAAGTATTCAATTACTTTCAACTGTTAAAGCGTGTCAAAATGTAATCAATCAATGAGAAAAAAAATTCAAGCATTAATTCAAAAGAAGGTCAACGTAGTTGTAATTTCGCCGATATATACATTTTTAAAAAAATTATTTCCACTTGATATCAATTAGGATTTGAACTAAATTCGTTAAACGAATTTCAGTTAAATCGTCATGTCAATTTTATAATTTGAATTTTTAAATTTTGTTGACTAAAATTTATTCAACAAATATTGTTCAACTCCCAATTAATATCAATTATAAGTAATTTTTTTTAAATTTTATATCTCAACGAAATTACGACTACGTTGTCCTTTTTTTTAATTAAAATTTTAATTTTTTTTAAGACCATTCTCAAATAGTTCCCCCCCCCACTTTTTTAAAATATTCAAAGACTTTCAATTGTAATGACTGTATTAAAATTTTGATAATTAATTAAAAAAAAGTTTAAGCTTTAATTGAAAAAAGGGCAACGAAGTTACAATTTCACCAAGACATAGATTTAAAAAAAAATTATTTACATTTGATATCAATTAGGAGTTAAACAAAATTTGTTAAATAAATTTCAGTAAAGTCTTCATGTCAATATTATAATTTGGAATGTCAAATTTTTTGGCTAAAATTTATTTAATAAATTTCGTTTAACTCCTTATTGATTTTAACTGTGAGTAATTTTTTTAAAAATCTATATTTCGGCAAAATTGTAACTGCGTTGTTATTTTTTCAATTAATGCTTCAATTTTTAAAAAATTAATTAATTAAATTTTAATACTGTTATAACAAGTCAAGGTCATTGAATATTTTAAAAAGTGGGGAGCTCTATCGGAAAATGCCCTTAAATAAACAGAAAATAAAAAATACGGCTATAATGAAAATTAAAAATTATTCACAAAAGAAATACATTTTTATAACAATTTTACTGATAAATTATCTAAATATTCAAACTAAAAATTTTTTTATATTGTCAGTTATTAGATATTATATTGTTAATTTTTTTTGTATATTGTGAGTTTATAGCAATTTAAGTTTAAAAAAAAAATTATAATTGTGTGTTTTTAACCTTCCAACATTTTTATAAAATAATAAATATTAATTTTCCTAAAACAAAAAACTTTTTAGCATTATTTTTTATATTAATAATTAAGCTATATCCTAATCTATATTATTAAGAGAATAAGGAAAATTTTGTTCCTGGCATATCTATATAATAGAATTAGTTAATGTTATTAAATTTGGTATCGTTAGAAAGATTTTGACTTGAATTTGTGCCTTTTCATAGTTTAAACTCTTTTTGATTGCCAAGTATTGAGATAAATAGATTTATCTGTATCATTCGAATTACATTTAAATTACGCGAGAAAAAAAACGATCGTATTTATTTTCTTTAAATAAATTAATACTTCAATTATTCTGTCACTAAATATGACTAAATGTTACTGAATATATTATTTATATCGCGTTACTTATTTCAAAATGACAGATTTTTATACGCCCTTTTGGTTTTAGGAAGCTTCTCAAAGCTAAAAAAATGTGCATAGAAAAAAAAATGATTCATTGACACAAAAAATCTTTACTCGCCTAAAAAAAAGTTTTTACTTACCCCAAGAAATTTTTTTCATTCTGAATTGAAAACAAAAATTTATTTAGAACTAGAAAAATTACTTGGTACAAGGAATTATTTCTTGACCAAAAAAATCTATTCTCGCCTCAAGACAATTTTTGTATTTAATTTATAATGCATAAAATTTCTTGGTGCAAATTAAAATTTTTTGCAGCAAGAAATCCTTTTTTTCTGCATATTTTATATATTTAGTAGTGATATTTGGGCAGTCACATAGTGACTGCAAGTTGCTCGTTACTCTTATTTGTATAGTATTACATAATTGATCAGAATATAATTGGTATAAATAGTGGTAAGTATAAGTTTCATTTCATATATTCAATTGGATTAAAAATAAATTTATATTACGAGATTATTTTTAATTACCATTAATTGTATAATATTTTCTTATTTACAGTCGAATAATATTAATTTCAGTTAGTGATAATAGAAAGTAAATTTAATTTAATATATTCGATTAGGATCAAATACATTTTTATATTTCGTGTTTATTTATTACAATTCAATGGAAACAATAAATTATAAATATATTTATTACACATGAACACTATTTGCTGTAATTAATTCGTAATAAAAGAAAGCATATATTAATTTTCAAGTTAAACTAAAACCATGTTTTAGCATTTTTTCTAAATAAATAAATTAATAAGTTGTGCCCTAAAATTTATAAAACAAATCGAAATAATCTTTTGGCTGCATTAGTTGGAGTTTCATTTAAAATGTATGTCTTCTCTCTTTCTATGTTTTATTACCATAAGAAATCTAATTTATCTGCTGATTTCTTATGAGTTCATTGTTGGTAAGTAGAAATAATTATTTGTCCGAATGTACCTTTTCACAAATGTCACTATGGTCAACTGTCACGCTATCCATATGTCCTTTGTAACCGACTGGTAACATTGCCAAAAGTCACATTTTCCAATTGTCACAATGTACAATTGTCCTTGTGTTAAGATGTCCATATTCCTAAACGTCACGTAAGACACTTGTCGACTTTGCCAAATGTCACACTGGACGAATGTCCTGTTTGTCAAATGTCACGTTGGCAAAGTGTCGACTTGTCTACATGTCGTATGTTTCAGTTGTCGCACTTGCATGAGTGTCACAGTTTCCGTATAGTATGTAGGACAAATGTCACGCTGGACGAATGTCGCTATTACCAGATGTAGCGTTGGTACATTGTCACGATTCCTAGATGTCGTTTTTGCCACAGTAGTACGTTGTCCAGATGTCCGTTTAGGGCTATCTAATGGCACCCAACTTATGCCACCAACTTTCTCAGAAAGTGACTGTCAACTTATTGGATTTCCAACTTTTGCCACCAACTTTCTCAGAAAATGTCTATCAACTTTGGAGGTACCAACTGTTGGAGGCCAACTTGGTGTCCAGTTGCGGCTACAAGTTTCTCGTCAGTTTCTCGCCAACTTGGCTATCAGGGGTGGCTATCAGGGATTCCGTTCAATTTGATCTATAACTTAATGAGCCACACCGTCCATCGTACGGTAATACACTAATTTTATATAGTGGAAACCTAAACATTAGTTCGTGCACGAAATCCCAAATTGAACTCTTACCATTACAGAAGAATAGTAAAGACGTTTGGATTTTCAATAATAGATGGCAGTCTATAGGCAATTCGGAAAAAAAAGAGGCAACCGATGACCATGGCTGAGCGGTCTAAGGCGTAAGACCTAGGCCTCTCGAACTTGATCACTGGCCAGGCGTGGGTTCGAATCCCAGCGGTTGCCGAAAGAATTTTTCAAACAGAGTGTGAGGTCTTTCGGCCCTGAGATTCGTCCCGTCGCCGATCCTTGAATTTGATCTGGTTTTAAAATGAATTTGGTGTGGTGTGAATTTGATTCGTAAATTTGAATTCGACTCGATTGGCTGAATTGGGATCGCCCAAGGCCTTACAATATACATATATATATATACTTAAAAAAAAAAAAAAAAAAAAAGAGGCTGCCTTTGAAAAAATTAGTTGAATGCTTTGTTCCCTCAGCCGTTACCTCCAGACTACCCGGGCACTGTACGAGCACTACTATGTGAATTAATTTAATTTTATTACTTGTTTACTGATTATATATTTTAAATAAACGGTTCATTAACTACAAATTAAAAAAGAAGGATAAAACATGAAACAATAAGTCTCCTCTACGTAGTGGAGAAGTACCTAGATAGACTTATGTTCACGGTTTTTGATCAGGAAGCTAGACTTTACTTTTATTTACACGCGTATTTATTCGACACCCAAATAAATGCCTGCTGCTACCGATATTTACAATATTTACAAAGGCTGATAATATACGATTATCATACGACCAAATATGCAAAAAACTCAATAATTCCAATAATTGTATTACTCGATAATTATAAAAGTTTTATCTGCGGTGTCAAGATTTTCATCCGTACTTTATGACACGAGAACAAAAGTGAATTCTTTTCCCTCCGAAATGTTGAATCCGGTTACTCAAAGGACAGTGTACCAATTGCGTAACTCCTAGGAAAATTCCAGGGCTCTTTGTTACTGTGATCTGCAACAACGTTATGCGAATCCACGCTCTGTCGCTCAATAAGTAAATCAATTTGATATTTATCTGCTTTCCTCTCAGAGATAGCGCCACATAGGCTAAACTGGCCTCATTTCTAATGATCCAGCCGCGTATGTCTCTGCAAGGTGGTCTGCAGAGCATTGGACTAAAGTCAGTTCTAGTGGGTCGACTTAAGGGCTCTGAGATGAGGCGTATACTCCCTGGGAGTATTCACACTTCACTTAATACGAATTAATTGGAGCCGGATTGACATTGAAAGCGACTCAGGGTCGTCTGATAGCTTGATACCTCTTGGTTGTCGCGATGTCGGTTAACTAATAAAAAAGACTTACACGCTGTCGTAATTTTTAGTCGATAAAAACGTGTCGTCACAAACAATTTCGTAGATTTTAAGTATACATTCTAGTTTTCAGGATTCAGGAACCTTTTAGGATCGTTCCCGTGGTTTACATGCAATATTTAAGGAATTTATTGTTGGATTACGAACAGTACACTCTGAATCGAAAGATAAACTCATTTTCTATCATCAGATTGTTTCCGAGTTGCATTGATTACTGGGGACTAATAAGGAATCGCTGGATAGACCTGAATGCCCGGGAAAAAATGATCAGATATGAAAAATGACCGGGTCTGATCAGACCTGGCTAGGTATGTTCAGGTCTGATCAGGTATGTTCATGTCTGTTCATGCCCATCCGGGTAAAACATTATAGATAAAAAATGGCCCTATATAATTATATATAACTATATACAATTATAGATCATTATGTATAACTATGTACAATTATATATAATTATTTCTATAAATAAAGGGCAGGTATGATCAGGCTTGAGCGTATTTAACGCTTCAGACATGAACAGGCATGGACAGGTATGATCAGGCCTGATCATGTCTAATTTCAGGCCTGATCATACATGAACAGGCATGATCAGGTCTAATTTCAGGCCTGATCATACATGAACAGGCAGGGTCAGGTCTGATCATTTTTTCCCGGGTGTTCGGAAAAGACTCAAACTTTACCAGGAACTTTAATTTCAGTATTTTTTAATGTCATTTTCTTGTTTAAAAATTTTTACATTAATTGGGCGTCTTCTAGACATTTCGTAGATCAAAAAAGTTTGGAACATTAGAAGTCAATTTAAACGTTCAAAGAGTGAAATGCCAGTAAAGACAGAGTTCATAAGTTTTCGTGATGGATTTTTACAAAATTTAAAAAAACTCCATGAACTTATATGAAATTTTAGGAAAACAATATTTGTCGGCCTCGGTGATAATTATAAAAAATTATATAAAATTTTATTGAGTTTCTTCAAATTTTTTAATTTTCTGTTGTGATGTGAAATTTAAAAAATCTTATATAAAATTTTGCGAATTATTAAATAATTTCACAAAATTGTATGAAATTTAATCGATTGAAAAATTGCAATACTAAACTTTACAATCTTAATATCAAAAGAGTTCAAACTGTCGTTACATTTTCTTTGTCATCCTCAATGATATTTTCGGTATATCATTTAAAAAAATAAAGTTAATTTTTTTATGCTCACGCTAATGTTTTAATCTAAAACGTCTGAAATCTATTATGGAGTTTATCGATTATTTTGGCCCCAAAAATTTTCGACATTTAATTGTTATTTTTACACATTTTTGAAAATTCATTCTATGATTGTTTTATTTTAATAAATAGATGATAAAAAACTATGACTCGGAAATTACATCAGCATTGCATAAAATACTGACTTGTCACTGATGTAAAGATATGATTTAAGAGTGACATCCATATTACGTATAACCATGACTTTGCTACTGACATAAATGTATGATTTTAAAATTACGTCATTATGATATACGATAATGACTTTATTACGACGTAACAATGTGATGTAGACTTTATGTCAAGCGTACGTAATACATAAGTCATAACTGTGACGTCATACAAGAGTCATGCTTACATCAATATGATGTCACAAGTTTTTACATCATACTAAAGTCATGTAGAACGTCATATTGACATTAAATTTACATAAGATGCCGTGACATTTCTGTGACTTACGTATGACGTCAAAATAAGGTCATGTGTTCACTGGGTGGTCAGTTTGACCGTTCTTGCAGATAAAACCCTAAACAATTATATAAAATTATGTCATTTGAATTATGAAAATCTCAATTATCAAATAAATTTTTTATTCGCGTGAAAACTTTAATTTATCTCAGGAAACAACTTATATAAAATTCTCATTTACCCTGGTATAAGTAAAACAAAAAATGTTTTGTTTATACGTATGTGTATGACGTGTGAGGTACGAAAAAGAGACATATATTTTTAAAACTGAAAATAGAGTTTAATTATATAAAAATAATTAAATTTATAACTTTCGATTATTAGTTAAAATAAAATAAAGAAATAATAACAAATAAGAGAAACTTGATGAAACTAAGAATATTTTTAGTACATACTTGTTATATCTATACATTGTTATTCTATCTCACCCATATGGATTTTCCACTACTACAGGTTAATACAAACTGGAATATAAGTTTTAAGACAGTGTTTTGATAACGTCGGGGTGCGTCAATGAGGCTTCCCAGCTAATGGATCGTCGCTCACATTTGTTCCTTCATAAAGTGAATACCACTTATAAAGCATCCTAAATTGAGATATCATCATATTAGTGTCAATAATTAACAATAATAAAATATTTTTTGCAACTCATGGTAAAAAAGCACGTCTTTAATATACACTTTTTATATGTATATAGATATACTATTTATTAGTCACTAAACGATCCAACAGAAAACGCAATGAACAGCCGTCTCGAGCTAAGACAACGGAAAGTGCCATACTATAGAAAATCATCTTACTGTATTTAATTATAATGTCCAATTCACTATATAAACCTTGACTCGAAACTCTAGTTATTTTTGCTGAGTATCAATATATTGAAAACGATAAAAATTATTTTAAATTATTATAAAAATCAATTATACATATTTAATTGTTACTATTAATATTTAATAATCTTTTGCATCAGTAATAATACAGGAATTAACTTTATATTAATACAATTGAATATTATTTTAGGTTAATTAAATAATTGAATTTAATGTAGCCCCAGCGAATTCGGTCATACTTAAAAAATACTGAAAATATCCACTGAATTTGAGCCCAGTTTCGGTCATTGTTCGGTAATATACCAAAAAACTACTCAAATTATACCTGAATAATGCCTCTATTTTGGGTATATTTGTGAACATTATATACCTAAAAAGTACTCTAATTTTTTTCTAAATTATTAAATTTAGCAAAGTTAAATTTTAATCTATTAACCATTAAAATCAATTTATTAATAAAAGTAAGAAATTGATAGAAGAGAAATAAAAATACATGTTTATTCAAATTTTGAAATTTTTATTAAATTATAAATTCGTTATTTTATTAAATTTTTTTTAGAACAATAAAAATGAAAAGGTTTTTGATTTTAAGAATAAAAAACATAAAAATAATTTCCAATTATTTTTAAATAAATTTCGCTCTTCGCTGCCTGTTGGGAAATATTACAGTCTTCTCGTTCAGTTTATTTCGAGCAAATCGATCGTTTTTAAGAAAATCTGTGACCCATTGATAGATATTATGTTTCTTCGTAAGCTTCAAAAATCTTGTTTTTTTTAGAGCATATTCACTTCCATTATTTTCTATTAGTTGAATCAATTATTTATAAATTATAACTTACACTTACAGCGCCAGTAAAACAATTTAGAATATAAAGTTTTTATTAAATGTAATTAAATCTTTCCACTCTCAAAAATGTGAGTGTATGAGCTGACTTTCGAGAAATACATAATATTGTATTTGTATAGTTGGTACAATAGTATTCAAGCTGAACAGTAAAATGACATTTCATTTATAAACGCCATCTATACTATATTTCACAAATAATGATTTTTTTCAGTATAGTTTGGGTATGAGAAGTTCACAAACATACCCAACATTTACGTTAATTTCGGTATGATTAGGGCATTATTCGTAAAACGTACCCAAATGTTATCAAATGTATACTATGTCCAAAACACACTCAAAATATACCTAAAATTTCAGTATGATCAAATTCGCTAGGGAGTGTCCTTTTTTACCAATAAAAGACATTCCTTCTTACCATTCGATGCAAAAACTATTGTAACGGATTGAGTAAGAAGGGCTTTCGACACTCGTATGTTGGCAACACTCGCCTAACGGCTCGTGAACCAATCACACTCGTCGAAAGCACCTTCCACTCAATGCGTTAATATACTATTAAATGGAAACAAAAGAAAATTTAATTATTAAAATGAATTAAAAAGTATAATGTGACTAAATTTATTTTATAATTTTGTTACTTTTTGAGTTTCATTGTGTTAAGAAGTCGAACACACATACTAAGCAATAATATATTTTATATTGATTCGACTGGAGAAAACAAATTAGCCTTATCATGTATACATAATCATATCAACCCATGTGGAAACGCCGAAACTTATCCGACATGAACGTATCGGTCCGATATCTGGTTGTTCCAAGTTAGTCGTCACATTGGCTATACAATTGGTCCGAGACTGGTACAGATATCAGGAAAGTATCGGAATGATCTGTTAGCCGAGTCTCGGTGTTGAGATGGACATACAAACGGACGGAGACTCGTACTAGCATCAGACTAGTATCGAAATAGTCATTTTTAACCGAGTCTCGGCATTGAGCCGGACCTACGATGAGTCGAAACCTGGTACAGATATCGGGAAAGTGTCGGAATGATCTGTAAGTCGAGTCTCGGTGTTGAGACGGACATATAAACGGACGGAGACTAGAATAATTTGATGCACTCACATTAAAACTTGAAAATATTTAACAAAAATATGAATGTATTCGTTACAAAATATCGAACTATATTTGAATGAAAGTCTTTATATTATCGATTAAATAAAAAAAATTTATTTACAAAAAGAGTCACATATTTATCTCGTTTAGATCAATGTAGAAGCAATTGACTGTATATATCTATTTAATATGAGAACAAAGTACTAGAAGCACAACTAAGCTAAAACATTTCTATTGGTTCCGTAGCGTAGCGGTAAAGCGTCCTGACTCGCGCGTAGGGTGCTGGGCTCGAATCCTCAAATAATAATAATAATAATAATAATAAATAATAATAATAATAATAATAATAATAATAAAATAATAATAATAATAATAATAATCAATAACATAATAATAATAATAATAATACCACCACCTACTCAATAATACCTAATAATAATAAAATAATAAAAATATATAATAATAATAATAATAATCAATAATAATAAAAATAATAATAATAATAATAATAAATAATAATAATAATAATAATAAACAATAATAATAATAATATAATACATAATAAATAACAATAATAATACATAATAATAATAAATAAAAACAATAATAAATAATAAAATAATAATAAAATAATAATAATAATACAATAATAAATAATAATAATAATAATAAATAATAAAAATAATAATAATAATAATAATAATAATAATAATAATAATAATAATAATAATAATAATAAAATAATAATAATAATAATACAAATATAATATTAATAATAATAATAATAATAATAATAATAATATAATATTTAATAATAATAATAATATAAAATAATAAAAATAATAATAATAATAATTATAAATAATAATAATAATAATAATAATAATAATAATAAAATAATAATTATAATATAATAATAATAATAATAATAATTATAATAAATAATAATAATAATAATAAAATAATAATAACTAATATAATATAATAAAATAATAATAATAATAATATTAATAATAATAATAATAATAATAATAATAATAATAATAATAATAATAATAATAATATAATAATAATAATAATAATAATAATAATAATAATAATAATATATAATAATAATAATAATAACTAATAATAATAATAAATAATAATAATAATAATAATAATAATAATAATAATAATAATAATAATAATAATAATAATAATAATAATAATAATAATAATATATAATAAATAATAATAATAATAATAATAATAATAATAATAATAATAATAATAATAATAATAATAATAATAATAATAATAATAATAATAATAATAATAATAATAATAATAATAATAATAATAATAATAATAATAATAATAATAATAATAATAATAATAATAATAATATAATAATAATAATAATAATAATAATAATAATAATAATATTAATAATAATAATAATAATATAATTAATAATAATAATAATAATAATAATAATAATAACATTTACATCTAAAGTCCGCCGCATTGCGGCTGGAACTACGATACCAGCATCACACACTGAATAAGGGAGAATCTTCTTGAACATCAAAGAAGGTTCCCTTAACAGGTTGCGGGGCTCTGGTGGCTGCTAAAAAAGTCATTAGAGAAAAAGCTGAAGCGGCTTTACCGACAACTCTTTGTTTCGGTTAAGTCCTTCACGCTTTCTGACACCTAAAACATCTGTTTTCTGGCGATCCCCCATCCATCGAGCGAGTAGAAGCTTTCTGGTCTGAGTTGTATGGTGATCAACCGAACGTGAATCGTGACACTCCAGCTCTCAACGACTTCGAAGCATTCTGTCGACAACACCCGCAACGACAATGCTGATGAAGAGAGCCCTGAAGTCAGCGTAGAAGAAGTTCGTTTAGCTCTGAATAATGGTAAGAACTGGGCTGCTCCGGGTCCAGATGGCATTAACTTATTTTGGTGGAAGAAACTAACTTCTACCCATAGCCATTTGGCCCGGATTTTTACAGCGTTTATCAGAGGCGACGAACCAATTCCAGGTTGGCTCGTAGAAGGGCGAACCGTGCTCATCCCTAAGAAAGGTGACTTGTCTGACCCAAAGAACTACCGACCTATCACCTGTTTGAATGCGGTTTATAAGATTTTTACTAAAATTTAAACAATCGCATTCTAGAAGTGATAGATCCGGTATGGCAGCAGATATACGAACAACGTGGCAGTAAAAGAGGCCTGTCAGGTTGCAAAGAGAATCTGTTAGTAGATCGTTGTGTCATTCAAGACGCGATTTACTATCAGCGCAACCTGTCAATGGCCTGGATTGACTACCGCAAGGCATTTGACTCAACATCTCATGAGCTTATTCTCTTTTTGCTCAAATGCCTTGGGCTCAATCACGATACGGGTGGGATTGCATTCAGCGTACGATGCAACTTTGGCAAACACGGTTCCACATTTCATGTGGCAACGACAAACGTGTAACCGAAGTTGTACAGTACAAAAGAGGAGTGTTT
>OZ024717.1:0-19621 GCA_964016945.1 Microplitis deprimator
ATTTAAATAGCTTAATTTTTAAAGTTTAATAATGAAAATATTAAGATAATTTTTTTAAAATTTTTAAATTTATAAATAATATTAAATTATTATCATTATAATGAAAATATAATATTTTAATTAAAATATATAAATTTAAAATAAAAATGGATTTTAACCATAAAATTAAAAAATTAGAAATTTTTTATTGCTCAAACTTATTTTACTTAAATTAAGAGTTTTTTAAAACTTAAATTTCAATTCGTAATTGAATACAATTTATTGATTCATAATTTAAATTAAATTAATTTTATAATATCATTTAAATGCAAATTAAATATTTTATTTAAACTATTAATCTTTTTAAAATTAATAAATATTTAATTGGAATTATAAAATTCAATAAAATTATTAACAATAATTAACCTCATATTTGGTTTCAATTAATTTAAATAAATCATTTCAAAATACCCTCATTTTTTTCAAATTCCAATCCTAAATATAAAATTAAAATAATTATTATAGTTGAATAAATTCAATTAAAATAATTTAAAATTTTTAATGAATTTAATATAGGTAATAATAAAATAATTTCTACATCAAAAATTAAAAATAATACACCAACTAAATAAAAATGAATTGAAAAAGGTAATCGTGAAGATTCAAATGGTTCAAATCCACACTCAAATGGAGATCTTTTTTCATATATTAAAAAAAAATTTTTTGAAATAAATCAATTTAAAATAATTAGTAATAAAATAATTAAATTTAAAATTAAAAATATTAATATTATTAAATAAATTATTTATATTAAATTAATTTAAACACTTTAATTGGAAATTAAATATACTTTTTATATTATATAAATTTAAATTAAAAAATTAATCAATAAATAAATAAATATAAAAATAATCAAACTAAATCAACAAAATGTCAATATCATGATGAAGCTTCAAATCCAAAAAAATGAAATAAAGAAAAATGTTTAAAAATTATACGAAAAAATATAATTATATTAAAAATTGTTCCTAAAATTACATGAAATCCATGAAAACCTGTTAATAAAAAAAATAATGAACCATAAATTGAATCATTAATACAAAAATAAGATTCATTATATTCCAAATATTGAAAATAAGAAAAAATTAAACCTAAAATTAATGTAATTAATATTCTATAAATTGAACTATTTAAATCTGATTTAATAATTCTATGATGACAATAAGTAATTGAAACCCCTGATGATAATAAAATTAATGTATTTAATATTGGAATATTATAAGGATTAAAAACAATTAAATTTATTGGATATCAAATTCTTCCAATATCCATTCTTGGAGATAAATATATATGAAAATAACATCAAAAAAAAGATATAAAAAATATTACTTCTGATAAAATAAATAATAATATTCCATTTTGTAAACCTAAAAGAACTTTTATTGTATGAAATCCTTGAATTGTTCTTTCACGAATTACATCACGTCATCATTGAATTAAATTTAAAATTATTAAAAATAAACCAATAATAAATAAATTAATATTTAAATTATTAAATACTATTAAAATACCACTTAATATAATTATTAATCTTAATGATATATTAATTGGTCAAGGACTTAAAGTAACTAAATGATAAGGATGATTAAATTTTATCATTAAATTAATTTGTTTCTTTTAAATATAAAATTAATAAAATTGTAAAAACATAAGATTGAATTAAAGAAACAACCATTTCTAAAAATAATAATATTAATTGAATTAATAAAACAAAAAAATAAATTCTTAAAAAATTTGAAATAAAATTTCCTAATAAAGTTAATAATAAATGTCCAGAAACTATATTTGCTACTAATCGAATACATAAAGTTATTGGACGAATAATATTTCTTATTAATTCAATTAAAACTATAAAAAATATTAAAACAAATGGTGTTCCTATAGGAACTAAATGAATAAATATGAATATAGAATTTTTAATTCATCCAAATAATATAAATCCTAATCAAAATCTTAAAGAAATTCATAAAGAAAAAATTAAATGCCTTGATCTTGTAAATAAATAAGGAAATAAACCTATAAAATTATTTAATATAAAAAATAAAAATATAACTAATAAATAAATTAAATTATTTAAATTAAATTTTCTATTTAAAACTAATTTAAATTCATTTCATAATAAATTTATTATTTTATTTAAAAAAATTAATAATCGAGAATAAAAAATTCAATAAATTTGAGGAATTATAAATAAACCAATTAATGAAGAAATCCAATTTAATGATAAAATTTTTGTAGAAGAATCAAAAATTCTAAATAAATTTAATATCATTTTAAATTAAATATTATATAATTTTGAATTAATTTATTATATTTTAAATAAATTTTTAAAATAAAATAAATATTTGTTAAAAAAAATATATAAATTAATAAAAAATATATTATTAAAAATAATCAATCTATAGGAGATATTTGTGGAATTATTTAAAAATACTAGAAATAAACATTAAATTATTATATTTTGAATTAAAAATTCAAATCTTACTTTAAGATATCTAATAAAAATATTAAATTTTTTTTCAATAACTTTAAAATGACATTTTAATATTATATTTTAACTAATTTTAAATTAATTTAAAATTAGTTAATTAATAATTTTGATTCCACAAATCAATGTTTTTTTAAACTATTTAAATAATTATTTAAATTAATTCAATTTAAAAAATTTTTTAAATTAATACATTCTAAAACAATTGGTATAAATCTATGATTTAAACCACAAATTTCTGAACACTGACCAAAATATAAACCTGAACGATTAATTAATATAATAAATTGATTTATACGACCTGGAATTCTATCAACTTTAACTCCTATTGATGGTATTGTCCATGAATGAATTACATCAACTGAAGAAACTAATCCACGAATATTAAAATTTTTTGGTAAAATTAATCGATTATCAACATCTAATAAACGTAAATTTCTATTTTCAAAATCTTTAATTATAAATGAATCAAATTCTAACCTATAAAAATCACTATATTCATAAGATCAATATCATTGATGACCTAAAATTTTAATTGTTATAAATGGATTAACCATATCCTCTAATAAATATAAAATATTTAAAGATGGTATAACTATAAAAATTAAAATAATTATTGGAATAATTGTCCAAATAACTTCAATTAAATGATTATATAAAATTTTTATATTAATTAATTTATTAAATATAAATCAAATTATTACATATAAAATAAATAATAAAATTATTAATAAAATTATTAAAATAAAATCATGAAAATAAATTATTATTTTTATTAAATAAGAAAATGAATCTTGAAAATTTATTATTAATCAATTTATAATTTCTAATAAAAATTATAAAAATTTTATTTTTGAATCTTAAATTCAATACACTAATCTGACATATTAGAAATTTTTTTTTGAAATTAAAACTAAAATTGATTCATCATATCTATGATCTATTGGAGGATATTTTTGGACTCATTCAATTGAAGAATTTATATATTTGATAAATAAATTAATACGATTTATTAATATTCCTTCCCATAAAATAAAAATTAAAAAAATTACTCTAACCAAAGTAATTAATGAACCAATTGAAGAAAAAATATTTCATATTAAATATATATCAGGATAATCAGAATAACGACGAGGTATTCCCCCTAAACCTAAAAAATGCTGAGGAAAAAAAGTTAAATTAACACCAATAAAAGTTAAAAAAAAATGAATTTTTAAAAATTTTTCATTAATTATTATTCCAAAAAATAATGGTCACCAATAAATAAATCCTCCTAAAATTGCAAATACAGCACCTATTGATAAAACATAATGAAAATGAGCTACTACATAATAAGTATCATGTAAAATTAAATCAACTGATGAATTTGATAATACTACACCAGTTAAACCTCCTAATGTAAATAAAAAAATAAATCCTAATGATCACAAAATATTTAAATTATTTATTAATTTTACACCTCTAAAAGTTGCTAATCATCTAAAAATTTTAATTCCCGTAGGAACAGCAATAATTATTGTAGCTGATGTAAAATAAGCTCGAGTATCAACATCTATACCAACTGTAAATATATGATGTGCTCAAACAATAAATCCTAAAAATCCAATTGTTAATATTGCATAAATTATTCCTAATATACCAAATGTCTCTTTTTTACCACTCTCATTAAAAATTATATGTGAAATAATTCCAAAACCAGGCAAAATTAAAATATAAACCTCAGGATGACCAAAAAATCAAAATAAATGTTGATATAAAATTGGATCACCACCACCAGATGGATCAAAAAATCTTGTATTCAAATTACGATCGGTTAATAATATTGTAATAGCACCTGCTAAAACTGGTAAAGATAATAATAATAAAATTGCTGTAATTAATACAGATCAAATAAATAAAGAAATTTTATCTATATTTAAAAAATTAGAACGCATATTATAAACTGTTGTAATAAAATTTACAGCTCCTATAATTGAAGAAACACCAGCTAAATGTAAAGAAAAAATTCTTAAATCTACAGATAAACCACCATGACCTAAAATTAAAGATAAAGGAGGATAAACAGTTCATCCAGTTCCTACTCCAACATTAATAAAACTTCTTAAAATTAATAAAAATAAAGATGGAATTAATAATCAAAACCTCATATTATTCATTCGAGGAAAAGCTATATCTGGAGATCCTAATATTAATGGAATTAATCAATTTCCAAAACCCCCAATTATAACTGGTATTACTATAAAAAAAATTATAATAAAAGCATGTGAAGTTACAATTCTATTATAAATTTGATCATTTCCAATTAAATTACCAGGTATTCCTAATTCTAAACGAATAATTAAACTTATTGAAAATCCTAATATACCTGATCAAATTCCAAATATAAAATATAATATTCCAATATCTTTATGATTTGTTGATATAAATCATTTTATCATTTAAAATTTATATATTCAATTATATATTTTAAACTTTGAAAGTTTAAAGTTTAATTAACTTAAAATTTTAAAAATTTAAAATAATTAATTTATAGTATTATGTCTGACTTAAGTAATAAATTGTAAATTTATTTAAAAGATTAAAATTATCTTTAATACTTTTAAATTTAATTAGTTTATTAAAAAATATTAAATTGCAAATTTAAAGAAAAATATAAATTTATTAAATTAATTAAAAAAAATTATTAATGAAAATAAATTTAAAATTGAAAATAAATAAAATATTAATATTAATTTTTCCTTTTTAAAAATTAATATAAAAAAATTAAATTTTAAATTACAATAAAATAAAAATAAATAATTAAAAATTATTCGTAAATAATAATATAAAAATATTAAAGAAAAAAAAATTATTAATATTAAATAAAAATAATTTAAATTAAAAACTATTTTATAAATAAAAAACCACTTTATTAAAAATCCAAAAAAAGGAGGTAAACCTCCTAAAGATATTATTAATATTAAATTTAATTTTTTTTTAAAAAATAAATTTAATTTATTAAAATCATTTAAATAAATTAATTTTATTTTATTAAAAATAAATAAAATTCTTAATATTAAAATTCTATATCTTAGATAATAAATTAATCATATATTAAATCTTAAAATTAATCTTATAATTATTCATCCTAAATGATTAATAGATGAATATCTTAAAATTAATTTTAAATAAATTGTTTTAAAAGCATTTAAAATTGAAATTAATCCTCCAAATAAAATAATTACATACATTATTCTTTTTTTTATTAAAAAAAATAAAAAAACTATAGGAATAAATTTTTGCCATGTAGATAATAATAAACATCTAATTCAATTTAAATTTATTATTAAATCAATATATCAAAAATGAAAAGGTGGAAATCCTAATTTTATTAATATTATAAAATTTATTAAATAAATAAATAAATCATAATTTATAAAATAATTTATAATAATTATAAAAAAAAAAATTGATGATCTAAAACTCCTTAATAAAAAATATTTTATTGATATATCATAAATATATAAATTATTTATAATAATAAATGTTAAAAATAAAATTAAATTTAATTCTAAATTAATTCATATTGAAATTAATGAATTTATAGACATTAAAATTAAAGGATTAAAAAATAAAATAATTATTAAAATTCAATTATATTTTAATTTTATAATTTAAAAATTTATATAATGAACAAATTGTTAATTTATTTATAAATTAATGTATAATGCATAAAAATTTTTGAAATTTTTTGAAATAGATATTTACTATTATTTATATATATATATAAATAATTTAAATAAATAAATTTATTTAATAATAAATTACCCATTTTCACTATATATAAGAATTTTGTAATAAAAATTGATTATATTAAATTTTGATTTCATAATTTTTTTTTATTTTTTTTTTTTTTAAATAAAATAATTTTATATATTTTTTTATTAATTTTTAAAATTTATGATTTTATTTTATTAACAAATCTAAAAATCGATGTACATTTTTTTACATTAAATTTTTTTATTAATTATAACAAATATAATTAATAATTTTTTAATTTTATATAAAATATTTGATAATAATAAATTTATTTTATATAATTAAATTATTTCTGATAGGTATTTATATAATATAAAAAAATTTATTATTTATTTAAGTATTTATTTATTTTTTTTTATTATTTAAAGTGGGTTAAATTATTTAAATATAATTAAATTACATGATTATTTATTATAATAATAAAAATAAATAATTTTTACTAGTAAATATATGTATTAATTAAATAAGTATTTATTAATAATAAATAATATGTTTTTATAATAAAATATTTAATTATATATAATAAGTTATTATTATACTTTCCAATAAATTACCCATTTTCACTATATATAAGAATTTTGTAATAAAAATTGATTATATTAAATTTTGATTTCATAATTTTTTTTTATTTTTTTTTTTTTTAAATAAAATAATTTTATATATTTTTTTATTAATTTTTAAAATTTATGATTTTATTTTATTAACAAATCTAAAAATCGATGTACATTTTTTTACATTAAATTTTTTTATTAATTATAACAAATATAATTAATAATTTTTTAATTTTATATAAAATATTTGATAATAATAAATTTATTTTATATAATTAAATTATTTCTGATAGGTATTTATATAATATAAAAAAATTTATTATTTATTTAAGTATTTATTTATTTTTTTTTATTATTTAAAGTGGGTTAAATTATTTAAATATAATTAAATTACATGATTATTTATTATAATAATAAAAATAAATAATTTTTACTAGTAAATATATGTATTAATTAAATAAGTATTTATTAATAATAAATAATATGTTTTTATAATAAAATATTTAATTATATATAATAAGTTATTATTATACTTTCCAATAAATTACCCATTTTCACTATATATAAGAATTTTGTAATAAAAATTGATTATATTAAATTTTGATTTCATAATTTTTTTTTATTTTTTTTTTTTTTAAATAAAATAATTTTATATATTTTTTTATTAATTTTTAAAATTTATGATTTTATTTTATTAACAAATCTAAAAATCGATGTACATTTTTTTACATTAAATTTTTTTATTAATTATAACAAATATAATTAATAATTTTTTAATTTTATATAAAATATTTGATAATAATAAATTTATTTTATATAATTAAATTATTTCTGATAGGTATTTATATAATATAAAAAAATTTATTATTTATTTAAGTATTTATTTATTTTTTTTTATTATTTAAAGTGGGTTAAATTATTTAAATATAATTAAATTACATGATTATTTATTATAATAATAAAAATAAATAATTTTTACTAGTAAATATATGTATTAATTAAATAAGTATTTATTAATAATAAATAATATGTTTTTATAATAAAATATTTAATTATATATAATAAGTTATTATTATACTTTCCAATAAATTACCCATTTTCACTATATATAAGAATTTTGTAATAAAAATTGATTATATTAAATTTTGATTTCATAATTTTTTTTTATTTTTTTTTTTTTTAAATAAAATAATTTTATATATTTTTTTATTAATTTTTAAAATTTATGATTTTATTTTATTAACAAATCTAAAAATCGATGTACATTTTTTTACATTAAATTTTTTTATTAATTATAACAAATATAATTAATAATTTTTTAATTTTATATAAAATATTTGATAATAATAAATTTATTTTATATAATTAAATTATTTCTGATAGGTATTTATATAATATAAAAAAATTTATTATTTATTTAAGTATTTATTTATTTTTTTTTATTATTTAAAGTGGGTTAAATTATTTAAATATAATTAAATTACATGATTATTTATTATAATAATAAAAATAAATAATTTTTACTAGTAAATATATGTATTAATTAAATAAGTATTTATTAATAATAAATAATATGTTTTTATAATAAAATATTTAATTATATATAATAAGTTATTATTATACTTTCCAATAAATTACCCATTTTCACTATATATAAGAATTTTGTAATAAAAATTGATTATATTAAATTTTGATTTCATAATTTTTTTTTATTTTTTTTTTTTTTAAATAAAATAATTTTATATATTTTTTTATTAATTTTTAAAATTTATGATTTTATTTTATTAACAAATCTAAAAATCGATGTACATTTTTTTACATTAAATTTTTTTATTAATTATAACAAATATAATTAATAATTTTTTAATTTTATATAAAATATTTGATAATAATAAATTTATTTTATATAATTAAATTATTTCTGATAGGTATTTATATAATATAAAAAAATTTATTATTTATTTAAGTATTTATTTATTTTTTTTTATTATTTAAAGTGGGTTAAATTATTTAAATATAATTAAATTACATGATTATTTATTATAATAATAAAAATAAATAATTTTTACTAGTAAATATATGTATTAATTAAATAAGTATTTATTAATAATAAATAATATGTTTTTATAATAAAATATTTAATTATATATAATAAGTTATTATTATACTTTCCAATAAATTACCCATTTTCACTATATATAAGAATTTTGTAATAAAAATTGATTATATTAAATTTTGATTTCATAATTTTTTTTTATTTTTTTTTTTTTTAAATAAAATAATTTTATATATTTTTTTATTAATTTTTAAAATTTATGATTTTATTTTATTAACAAATCTAAAAATCGATGTACATTTTTTTACATTAAATTTTTTTATTAATTATAACAAATATAATTAATAATTTTTTAATTTTATATAAAATATTTGATAATAATAAATTTATTTTATATAATTAAATTATTTCTGATAGGTATTTATATAATATAAAAAAATTTATTATTTATTTAAGTATTTATTTATTTTTTTTTATTATTTAAAGTGGGTTAAATTATTTAAATATAATTAAATTACATGATTATTTATTATAATAATAAAAATAAATAATTTTTACTAGTAAATATATGTATTAATTAAATAAGTATTTATTAATAATAAATAATATGTTTTTATAATAAAATATTTAATTATATATAATAAGTTATTATTATACTTTCCAATAAATTACCCATTTTCACTATATATAAGAATTTTGTAATAAAAATTGATTATATTAAATTTTGATTTCATAATTTTTTTTTATTTTTTTTTTTTTTAAATAAAATAATTTTATATATTTTTTTATTAATTTTTAAAATTTATGATTTTATTTTATTAACAAATCTAAAAATCGATGTACATTTTTTTACATTAAATTTTTTTATTAATTATAACAAATATAATTAATAATTTTTTAATTTTATATAAAATATTTGATAATAATAAATTTATTTTATATAATTAAATTATTTCTGATAGGTATTTATATAATATAAAAAAATTTATTATTTATTTAAGTATTTATTTATTTTTTTTTATTATTTAAAGTGGGTTAAATTATTTAAATATAATTAAATTACATGATTATTTATTATAATAATAAAAATAAATAATTTTTACTAGTAAATATATGTATTAATTAAATAAGTATTTATTAATAATAAATAATATGTTTTTATAATAAAATATTTAATTATATATAATAAGTTATTATTATACTTTCCAATAAATTACCCATTTTCACTATATATAAGAATTTTGTAATAAAAATTGATTATATTAAATTTTGATTTCATAATTTTTTTTATTTTTTTTTTTTTTAAATAAAATAATTTTATATATTTTTTTATTAATTTTTAAAATTTATGATTTTATTTTATTAACAAATCTAAAAATCGATGTACATTTTTTTACATTAAATTTTTTTATTAATTATAACAAATATAATTAATAATTTTTTAATTTTATATAAAATATTTGATAATAATAAATTTATTTTATATAATTAAATTATTTCTGATAGGTATTTATATAATATAAAAAAATTTATTATTTATTTAAGTATTTATTTATTTTTTTTTATTATTTAAAGTGGGTTAAATTATTTAAATATAATTAAATTACATGATTATTTATTATAATAATAAAAATAAATAATTTTTACTAGTAAATATATGTATTAATTAAATAAGTATTTATTAATAATAAATAATATGTTTTTATAATAAAATATTTAATTATATATAATAAGTTATTATTATACTTTCCAATAAATTAATTATTTTTTAATATATAAGAATTTTGTATTTAAAATTAATTATATTAAATTTTGATTTCATTTTATTTTTATAATTATAAAAAAATTTTTTAATATATATATATATATATATATATATATATATATATATAAATTATTTATAATAATAAGCTAAATTTAAGATATAGAATATTTCTTTTTTATAAATTTTAATAAATAAAATTAATATTATTATCTATATATATATATATATATATATATATATATATTTTATAATATATAAATATAATTTATTAATTTTAATAATTTTATTTTTAATTAATTATAAATTAAATTTACATTTAATATAATCATTAATTAATTTTAAAAAAACTTAAATTTTATATAAATATTTATTAAAAATTATTAATTTTATTAAATAATTTTTAATTATAATAAAGTGCCTGATAATAAGGATTATATTGATAAAATAAATTATGTTAAATTTTAACCTTTATTTATAAAAAATTTAATTTTAATTTAAAAAATTAATTATAATTTTTACTTATATATAAGTTTTTAAATTTAAATAAATTTAAATTAATATATAAAATTATTTCAAAATAAAATTTTAAATAAAAATAATTATATTATAAATAAAAATTGTGCCAGCAATTGCGGTTATTCAATTTATAAAAATTAATTTAATCAATTCAAATAAAATTTATTTTTTTTTTAAAAATAAATTGAATTTAAGATAAAATTAAATTTAATTTGTAATTTTAAAATTTTAAATTAATTGATGTTAAAAATTTTTTAAATAAACTAGGATTAGATACCCTACTATAAAAATATAAATTAATAATTAAAATATTAAATATTAAATTACTAAATTTAAAAAAATTGACGGTATTTTTTTTTATTAAAGAAACTTAAAATTTAAATTGATAATCCACATTATAATAAACTAAATTTATATTTTTATATATTACTGTTTAAATTTAATTTTTTAATTATTATTTAAATTTTTATCTAAAAAAATTCAAGTCAAAATATAAATATAATTTAGGTATTTAGAGTTGCTTTAAATTATAAAATAATTAAATTAATTTAATTTAATTTAAATTTAGAATTTAATAATAAATTTTTTTTAATTTTTAAAATTAAAATTTTCTAAAAATATGTACATATTGCCCGTCATTCTTATATTTCATTTAATGTAAGACAAGTCGTAACAAAGTAATTTTACTGGAAAGTAAAATTAGAATATATATTTAAGTTTTATTTTAAAAAAAAAATAATATTTACATTATTAAGATATCTATAATAATAGAATAAATTTAGAATTAATTAATTTTCTTTAAATATAATTTTTTATAATTTTCTTAAATTAATTAAAAAATTTTAAGTTATTTTATTAAATTAAATGATTTTAAAAAAATTAATTTTATTTTAAATTAAAATAAAGAAAAATTTTTTTTTTTTACCTTTTGTATCAGGATTAATTAAAAAAATTAATAAATTTTATTATCTCGAATTTAAAAAATTTAAATATTTATTTTTATTAATATTAAAATATTAAATAATATAATTATTTAGAAACAAAAAATTAATCAATTTTAAAATTATCTAGTTATTTATGAAATAAATTTAATTTAAATATAATTTTTAATTAATATAATTTATATAAATTAATAAATTATATAAATAATTTTAGGAATAAACTTAAAATTATTATTAAAAATTTTTTTATTAAAATAATAATATAAAATTAAAATTTTTTTTTATTAATAAAAATTTAATAATTTAATTTAAAATAAAAATTATTTAAAAAAATTTTAATTAACTAATAAATTAATTAATTAAATTTTAATTTTAAAAAAATAATGATTAAATTAGTAATAAAAATATATTAAATTAATATAATTTATTTAATTATAATTAAATTTAATGAACTCGGCAAAATTTATATTCACCTGTTTAACAAAAACATGTCTTATTGAAAATAATTTTAAGTCAAATCTGCTCAATGAATAATTAAATAGCTGCAGTATCAATAACTGTACAAAGGTAGCATAATAATTAGTTTTTTAATTAAAAACTAGAATGAAAGATTTAATGAAATATAAACTGTATTAAATTTAAAAAATAAATTTTTTTTTTAAGTAAAAAATCTTAAATTTTATTTAAAGACGAGAAGACCCTATAGAATTTTAATTTTAATTTAATAATTTATATAAACATAAATATTAATATTATAATTTTAATTGGGGAAATTTTAAAATTTAAAAAATTTTTAATTTTATATAACAATAATTTTTGAATAAAATATATTTTTATAAAAAATAAAATTAAATTACCTTAGGGATAACAGCATAATTTTTTTAAAAAGTTCAAATTTATAAAAAAGTTTATGACCTCGATGTTGAATTAAGATAAAAATTTTTGTAAAAAAAATATTTTTTAAGTCTGTTCGACTTTTAAAATCTTACATGATTTGAGTTAAGATCGGTGCAAGCCAGATCGGATTCTATCTTAAATTTAATTTTATATTTTTGTACGAAAGGAATTTATATAAAAAATAATTTTTAATTAATTTAATTACTTTGACAGATAAATGTAATAAAATTAGAATTTATTCATGTATAATAATTATACAAGTAATTTAAATTAAAAATTTAAAAATTTAACTTTTTTAATTAATTTAATTAAACAAATATTAATTTATTATATTAATTCTTTAATTATACTATTTTTAGTAATTTTAATTAGAATAATTTCTGTAGCCTTTTTAACTCTTTTTGAACGAAAAATTATAGGATTATTTCATTATCGTAAAGGACCTAATAAAAATGCTTTTATTGGAATTCTTCAACCTTTTAATGATGCACTAAAATTATTATCTAAAGAATATTTTTTACCAAAAAAATCTAATTTTTATATTTATATTTTATCTCCTAGAATTATATTTTTATTAATTTCAATAAATTGATTAATTTATCCATTTATAATAAATTTATTAAATTTTAATAATAATTTATTATTTTTTCTTAGAATAATAAGATTAGGAGTTTATGGTTTAATTTTAGCAGGTTGATCATCTAATTCAATATTTTCAATAATTGGATCAATTCGTTCAATCGCTCAATCAATTTCATATGAAGTAATTTTTTCAATTTCAATTTTATTATTATTAATACATTTAAATTTTTTTAATATATATAATCTTATAAAATTTAATAAATATATAAATTTTTTAATTATTTTTTTACCAATTAGATTAATTATATTAATTAGAATATTAGCTGAAATTAATCGAACACCATTTGATTTATCAGAAGGTGAATCAGAGTTAGTTTCAGGATTTAATGTTGAATATTCAAGAAGAAAATTTATTTTAATTTTTTTAGCTGAATATTCAAGTTTAATATTTATAATAACTTTATTCAGATTTTTTTTTATTTTTAATAATTTAAATTTTTTATTTTATTTTAAAATTATTATATTAATTTTTTTTATTACTTGAATTCGAATAACATTTCCTCGAATTCGTTATGATAAATTAATAAAATTTTGTTGAATTTTTTTATTACCTTTAATTTTAATTTTATTTATTACTTATTTATTTAATATAAAATTTAACTTTGATTTTAAATTACATTTAGATTACTAAATTTATAAATAATTATATTAAGATAATAAAATATATTAATTCTATCTTATATTTTCAAAATATAAACTTATTCAAGCTCATTATCTTTTTTTATTATTTTCTAAATTAAATATTTATCTCAAAAATTTATTAAATAATTATTTAAATAATAAAATAAAAAATAAAAAATTGTAAAAATTTGTCTAATTAAAATATATGGTGATTCAACTGGCTGAGATCCCAATCAAGTTAATAAAATAACATTTATTAAAAAAATTCAAAAATAAAATTGATTAATTGGATAAAATTGTAAAGATTGAAAATTTCTAATTTTTAAAAATCTTAAAATTATTAAAATTAAAATTGATAAAATTAAAAAAATAACACCACTTAATTTATTAGGAATTGAACGTAAAATTGTATAAGCAAATAAAAAATATCATTCTGGTTGAATATGAACTGGTGTAACTATAGAATTTGCTTCAATAAAATTTTCTGGATCACTTAATATATAAGGATTTTGAAATATTAAAATAAATAAAATTTTTAACAATAAAATAAATCCAATAATATCTTTTAATGAATAATAATTATGAAATATAATTTTATAATAATTACTATTTAAACCTAAAGGATTATTTGATCCTTTTTCATGTAAAAATATTAAATGAATAATAACTAATATTAATAAAATAAAAGGTATTAAAAAATGGAATCTATAAAAACGATTTAAAGTTGCATTATCAACTGAAAATCCCCCTCATAATCATTCAACTAATATAATTCCTAAATATGGTAATGCTGATAATAAATTTGTAATTACAGTTGCTCCCCAAAAAGATATTTGACCTCATGGTAAAACATACCCTATAAAAGCTGTTATTATTAAAATTAATAAAATAATTACACCAATAAGTCAAACTTTTATTAATTTATAAGATCCATAATATAATCCACGACCAATATGAAAATAAATACAAATAAAAAAAAATGATGCACCATTTATATGTAATAATCGAATTAATCATCCATATCAAACATCTTTTATAATATGAATAATTCTATAAAAAGCATAATTAACATTTGGAGTATAATGTATAGATAAAAATAATCCTGAAATAATCTGAAAAATTAAACATAAACCTAACAAAGAACCAAAATTCCATCAAATAGAAATATTAATTGGTGTAGGCAATTTAATAATTATTCCTCTAATTAAATTTATTAATAAATTATTTTTTATTAAAGATTTATTCATTATAAAATTATTTGTCGTATTGGAATATTAAATTTTAAACAAATTATAGCTGAAAATATTATTATTAATAATAAATAAATAATAAAAAAAATTATTAAATCCATATTTATATTTATATATAAATTTTTTAAATTATTAAAATTATTCTCTTTAAAAAATTCTTTTATTGATAAAATTTCATAATTATCTAAAACTATATTAAAATAATTTTTATTTAATAAAAAAAATATTATTAAAATTAATATAATTAAAATTATATATTTTATTAATAAATAAATTAAAGATTTAAATATATAAATTAATATTTCATTTCTAGAAATTCTTGTAAAATATATAATTAAAATTATAACTCCACCAATTATAATTAAAAATAAAATATATGAATATCAATATTCTATTAATAAATAATTTAATTTTAAACATATAATTATTATAAAAAATATTAATATTAAACTTAAAATTAAAGGATGAAATTTTAATAAATTTGAAGAAATTAATAAAATTAATAATATTAAAAAATTTATAAAATAAAATATTATATAAAATAAATTTAAAAAATTCATTCAAAATATAGTTTAATAAAATATTAATTTTGGAAATTAATGATATAATTAATAAATTATTTTTTTGAAAGTTATAAAAATTTTTATCATTAATTTACAAAATTAATATTTTATTTTATTAAACTATATAACTTATTTTAAATTGAGAAATAAATTTTATACTTATTTTATTTTTAATCTCATCAATTATATTTTTATCAATATATAAACATTTATTAATAACATTAATTAGATTAGAATTCATAATTATAAATTTAAGGATAATATTATATTTAAATTTTAGATTTTTAAAACTAAATATTTATTTTATTGCTTTTTTTTGAACAATTTGTGTTTGTGAAAGAATTATAGGTTTATCAATTTTAGTATATATTACACGAAAATTAGGAAATGATTATATAAAAATTTTAAATTTAATAAATTAAAATTTATTATAATTAATAAATGATAAAATTTATTTTTATATTAATTATAATAAATTTTTTAATTAATAAAAAAAATATTAAATTATTTAAAAATTTAATTATTTTAATAATTATATTCAATTGAATAATAAATATAAATTTAAACAATTTTTACTATAATAATATTTATTATTTTTTAATATATGATTTTATTAGATTTAATTTAATTTTATTAAGAATTTGAATTATTTATTTAAGTTATTTATCAAACTTTAAATTTAACTTAATAATATATTCTAAATATTTAAATTTTATTTTAATTAATTTACTAATAATTTTAAGTTTATGTTTTTTATCAATAAATTTTTTACTATTTTATATTTTCTTTGAAAGAAGAATTATTCCAGTAATAATTTTAATTATAGGTTGAGGTTTACAAATTGATCGAATTCAATCAAGAATATATTTATTATTTTATACACTTTTTGGTTCATTACCTTTATTAATAATAATATTTTATTTAAATAAAATTTTTTCAACATTAATATTTAATTTTATAATTTTAAAAAACTTAAATTTAAATTTAAGTTTTTTAATATATTTATTAATAATTTTAGCTTTTTTAATTAAAATACCAATATATTTTTTTCATTTATGATTACCTAAAGCTCATGTTGAAGCTCCAATTAGTGGTTCAATAATTTTAGCAGGTATTATATTAAAATTAGGAAGTTATGGATTAATTCGAATAATGATATTAATAAAATTATTATTTATAAATTTCAATTTATTTTTAATAAATTTAAGAATTATTGGGGGAATTTATGCTAGAATTTTATGTTTAAATATTAATGATTATAAAATTATTGTTGCATATTCTTCAATTGTTCATATAAGATCTTTAATATGCAGAATATTAACATTTAATTTTTGAGGTTATTTAGGTAGTTATATTATAATATTAGCTCATGGATTATGTTCATCTTGTATATTTTGTTTAGTAAACTTTAATTATGAACGAATTCATTCTCGTTCAACAAACTTAATAAAAGGATTAATTAATTTAATACCAAGTATTAGACTATGATGATTTTTAATTTGTATTATTAATATATCAGCCCCACCATCATTAAATTTAATTAGAGAAATTATAATTTTTAATAGATTAATTTCATGATCTAAATATTTTTTAATTTATTTATTAATTATAACATTTTTTAGATCATGTTATACAATTTTTATTTATGCATTCTCTCAACATGGAAAATTAAATTTTAATTTATATAATTTTTTTTTCATTAATATCCGTGAATATTTAATTATTTTAAATCATTGATTACCATTAAATTTTTTTATTTTAAATTTAAATATTTTATTTTATTTAATAAATAAAAATTAATTTTTTAAATTAATTAAATTAAAATTAAATAATCTTTTTTTTTTATTCTTTTAATTTATTTTTATTAAGAATATTAAATTTAATAATATCAATTATTTTTTTAATTAAAAAAATAAATTATTTAATTAACTGATTAATTTATATAAATAATTCTTTAATAATTAAATTTATTTGTTTTTTTGATTGAATAAGATTAATATTTATTTCAACAATTTTTTTTATTACTTCTATAGTAATTTTATATAGAATTGAATATATAAATTCAGATTTAAATATTAAACGTTTTATATTATTAATTTTAATTTTTATAATATCAATAATAATAGTAATTTTTTCTTTAAATTTAATAACTATTTTATTAGGTTGAGATGGTTTAGGACTCTCATCTTATTGTTTAGTAATTTACTATCAAAATAAAAAAAGTTATAATTCTGGAATAATTACTATTTTAATAAATCGTATTGGTGATATCTTTATTCTTATTTCAATTTCAATTTTAATACAAATTAATTCATGAAATTTTTTATTTTATAATAAATTCATTAATTTATTAATAATTTTAATTTTTATTTCTGCAATTACAAAAAGAGCTCAAATTCCATTTTCTTCATGATTACCTTTAGCAATAGCAGCTCCTACACCAATTTCATCATTAGTTCATTCTTCTACATTAGTTACAGCAGGTGTATATATTTTAATTCGATTCAATATATTAATTTCTAAAAATTTTTTAATTTTTATATTAATAATTTCAAGATTTACAATATTTTTTTCTGGAATTACAGCTAATTTTGAATTTGATTTAAAAAAAATTATTGCATTATCAACTTTAAGTCAATTAGGATTAATAATTTTTATTTTAAGATTTAATTTACCATTATTAACATTTTTTCATTTAATTAATCATGCTATATTTAAATCATTATTATTTTTATGTTCAGGAATTATAATTCATAATTTTTCAAATAATCAAGATATTCGATTTATTTCAATAAATAATTATTATACCCCAATAATTAATATAATTTTTTTAATATCATCACTAACATTATGTGGAATACCATTTTTAACAGGTTTCTTTTCTAAAGATTTAATTATTGAAATATTTAATATAAAATATAATAATATTTTTATATTTATAATTATATATATATCTATAGGTTTAACAATTTCTTACTCAACTCGATTAATAATATTTTTAAATTTTAAATTTAATAAAATTGCAATTTTTTTAAAAATTAATATTAAAAATTTAATAAATTTTTCTATTATTATATTAATTTTTATAACTATATTTATTGGATCAATTTTAAATTGATTAATTTTTAATTCATTAAATTTTATTTATTTATCAAAAAATCTAAAATTAATAATTTTTAACTTTTTAATTTTAGGAATTATAATTGGATTATTTATTATAAAATTAAATTTTTTTATAAATAATTTTATATTAAATTATTTTAAATTTTTTAATTTAATATTTTTTTTACCAATAAATTTTAAAAAAACTAAAATTAATTTTTATAAATTAAATTTTATTTTAAATTTTATACAAGATTATGGATGAAATGAATATATTATTTCTAAAAAATTTTTATACTTAATAAATTTAAATTTAAATAAATTTATTAAATTAAATTTATTTTTGATATTATTCTATATATATACATTTATATTTTATATAATTTTTTTCT